>JAGFNQ010009159.1:0-18575 GCA_024364735.1 Boesenbergia rotunda | reverse complement strand
GGGAGATGGTGCGCTGGCCTAAATGGGAGCAAGGGGCGCCGGCCCTAGGATGAACAAGGGGCGCCGGCCCTAAGGGGAAGAGAAAGGGAGAGAATAAGAGAGAGAGGGAGAGAGTTAATCTCTTGATTACTCTATTGATAGGAATTCAAGGCTTGCCTTTGGTTCCTTTATATAGTAGCCTCTCCCATGCCAAGTCTCCCTCTTAACAGAATTTTCATAAGAAATTTATCCTATAAATTCTCTTATGAATAATTCTGTTTAAGCCAAATTTTATTATAATTAACTTTATAATAAAACAAATACTTCTCTCTTTTTAATTATGGAATAAAATTTGTATAAAATTTTCTTATCATGGAAAAATCAATTCATAATTGATTTTATAAACTAAAATTAAACCAATTCATGGTTCATTTTAATTTCCATAAAAAGAATAAATTTCTACAAATTTCTTTATAAATCTCTTTATATAAATTTCTTTATATATCAATTTATTTATCCATAATTTTATAAAACAAATCGCGCTAGATTTATTTTATTAATTAAACCAAATAAATTGGTTTATCCCCTTTATTGTGGCCAGCCAAACCAAAGGGGTTTGGCACCCTCTTTGGCCGGCCAAACCGGGCCGAATCCATCGCGAATTAAACTCATTTAATTCGCCCAATAAGCGTTCAAAAGACTTAGCCATTTTTAGCTTCCTTTGCGTCTCTGATAAATTTAGATTCGACTTATTTCTCTTGATCGGAAAATCCAATTTTCAACTCGTTTTAAATCCCTCGAATTACTCGTAGTGCGTGTGACTTAATAGGCTTTCGATTTATGTTGGTCGTCTATAATCAACCAATTATAGAACGATCATGAGTGGCACCTAGTAGTACATCATGACCCCCAATTAATCGAAAGATCAACGATTGACCTCAGAAAGAATTCTGAAACCCTTCAGCAGCTCTAATGAATCGTGCCCCATTCCCTTCACCATCTTATACCCACTTGGTTCAGGACACGGTCTATTTATGTCAGTCCCCACTAGGCTGACTACGTGACACCTAGCCCAAGTAGTGTCTTTCTTGTCCTTTGGATTTCTAATTACTCTCATGTATGTAAGAGACTCATACTCTAAACATGATATACTCTGGCCAGAGGCTTTGAGTAACAATCCGACTATAGGCCTGGGTATACATCTCCTCACAAGGAGTGGTGAATCCTTTGTAGGCTGTTCAAACATCTTCGGGCACATCAGCTTATACCCAACCATCCTGGGTCCACACCTCCTTGGAGATGCTTGCTTAAGATGTTAAAGTATAAGTCTCCATGACCAAGATGACTTGAACACCGTAAGTCAAAGGAACATCGCACTTAAGCTGCAGTAAGAACTTCATTGACATATCTATATAGATTACCATATGAAGTTTTACAGCTAGTCACTCCAATGAACTAGTTCCCTTAACTAGCATCCATGTTTATCTCCGGATATCCCAATGTCACCAGCCAGTGAGAATCAGCTGATTAGAGAATAGCCCATGCTAGTCTCAACACAATTGATAGTGTCCGTTTTTATCAATTCATCGACTAGGGATATTTTCAATACTTCACATTTGCACATGTAGAGATAATCACTAGTTGTGATCCCATCACAAATTCTCTTTTGCTGTGAATTGTATTGCGGACATTCAGTATATGAGTTTAAGATCCCAATCAAATACACTAACATGTATACTCAAATAGTGAATTATCATTTATTAAAATAAATGTTTACAATCATAAGACGATTGCCTTAGGACACTTCTCTCATATCACTAACACCCCTAGTGTTGATCTTATTAGATACACCAACTCAGACTATGCGGGTTGTAAGCTAGATAGGAAGAGTACTAGTGGAGGGTGTCAATTCCTTGGGTCTTCCATAGTTAGTTGGAGTAGTAGGAAACAACCATGCGTTGCGCTATCAACAACGGAGGCGGAATATGTGGCAATGAGTGGGTGTGTTTCCCAACTCCTTTGGATCATGCACACCTTAGAAGATTTTGAGTTGCATTATACCAAGGTCAAAGTCTTGTGTGATAATGTAAGTACAATCAACTTGACCAAAAATCCGGTTCACCACTCTATTACAAAACACATTGAAGTGAAACATCACTTCATTAGACACCATGTGGCAAGGGGAGACATCGAACTACACTATGTTGAATCAAAGTCGAACCTAGCCGGCATCTTTACTAAGCCTCTTCCCGAATCGGAGTTTACATCCTTAAGAAGAGGCCTTGGAATGTGTTTTGTGGAAGTATAGGATGAACTTTGAGATATTAGATTTGAAAAAGGGTGCTTGATCCATTAGGGTGATACATTTGGCACACTTGTGCTTGTGGCACATTGTTGAACCATTAGAAGTATCAACATATGAAAACTAGACCAATTATGAGGAAGACAAGTGTTTAATCAATGGACACTTTGCCCAAAGATCATAGTTGGACATTTTAAACCTTTGAAAACCATTTTATGGTTTATATGCTTTGTCATGCTTTTAAAAGTTTTATAATTGCAAAATTAGATTGTAAGTTTGGTACAAAAATTTGAGGTTTTCAAGGATTTTAAGTTTTTATCAAAAGTCAAGCATGTTTGAAATTTTGTAAGGGCTAATATTTTCCTTGATAGAGTATATCATTTCAAACATGTCTGCAAATTTTTAAATTTTTGGAATTTTCTAAAATTTTCTGGGAGTTTCTGAATTTCGGCACAAAGGCTGAAACTTGCCACTGATAGTGTATCAGTCGACTGCCCCATGGGCAGTCGACTGGCATGCCTGTTGTCATATTCTGAATTTTTTTTCAGAAATCCAACTTTCTCTCATTTGATGCCATAAGGTTGGGTTGCTTGAGGCAATCATTTTGATGGTGTCAAAGGGGGAGAATGGGTGGTTTAAGGTAGAATTTTGACTTGAAATGGATGGTTTAAAGTATTTTTGTCTAACTTAGACCTTGGATGATTAAAAATGGGAGAAGACATGGATTAAGGGGGAGGTTACCACTTAGGTGTTAATATGTCTTACATTTTTAATGTTGTTTAGTGTTGAGTGGAAACTTAACTTGGATCATGAGTAGTATTGAAAATGGGAGAAGACATGGATTAAGGGGGAGGTTACCTCTTAGGCTTGCTAGTCTTATGTTTTTCAATTACTATCTTTTGTTACTGTTATTGTTGGTTGTTATTTATCTCTAAACTTAAACATATTGCCACACATCAAAAAGGGGGAGATTATTGAGGCAATCGACCCTAAAATGATTGGAAGATCATGGTTTTGATGTGTGTGTGTGAATATGTTTAAGGTTAGAGTGTTATATTGTATTTGATGTGTGTGATTGAGTTTGCAGGACTTGGAGGATCACACATGGTGAACAAATCCGAGGGACGAGAGCCGAGGGAGGAGGACTCCAAGGGCAAGCCGGGAAGTAAACTTCAAGGGCACACGTGAAGGGTATCATAGAGGCAAGCCAAGAGAAGGCTTGTGTGCGCATCCGAGGGACGAGAGCCAGAGGAAGATGACTTCAAGGGGCGAGCCAAGGGAGTAGACCTGAAGGCACACGTGAAGGAGAAGGTTCAGAGTGGCTGAAACTAAGCTGAGAGGCAGGGCAGCCGACTGCCAAAACTCACAGAGAGTTTTCAGCCTCGGACCAGTCGACTGCCCCAGGGGTAGTCGACTGGTAACACCCCAAACTAGCCATTGTCTAGCAATCCAAGGTACGGCGTGGATCCTTGGATTAGTCACCCATATGGGTGGATACCAAGTAAATGTTTGGTTGTTAGCATTGTTCATATTTTCTTTGCATATTATTGTTTCCGCTGCACTAACGACTTTGTAGAGAAACGACCAAAAAAGTGCTATTCACCCCCCCCCCTCTAGCACGCCAGATCGATCCATCATATGTGGCAATGGGTGGTTGTGTTTCCCAACTACTTTGGATCATGCACACCTTAGAAGATTATGAGTTGCATTATTCCAAGGTCAACATCTTGTGTGATAATGTAAGTACAATCAACCTAACTAAGAATCCGGTTCACCATTCTAGAACAAAACACATTGAAATGAAGCATCACTTTATTAGGGACCATGTTGCAAGGGGAGACATAGAATTACACTATGTTGAGTCAAAGTCAAACCTAGCCGACATTTTTACTAAGCCTCTTCCCGAATCGGAGTTTACATCCTTAAGAAGAGGGCTTCGAATGTGTTTTGTAGAAATCTATGATAAACCTTGGAGAAATACAATAGGAAGGTGGTGCTTGATCCATTAGGATGATACAATTGGTTCACTTGTGCTTGTGGCATTGTGTTGAATCATTAAAAGTATCAAAATATTGAAAATAGACCAACCATGGGAAAAGCAAGTGTTTAATTAATATACACGTTGCCGAAAGATCATGGTTGGACATTTTAAACATTTGAATACCATTTCATGTCTTATATGTTTTGCCATAAGCTTAAAAGATATTTGATTGCAAAACTAGGTTGAAATGCTGATACTTTCTTAGTGGTTTTCAATAATTTTGAACTTTGGTCAAAATTCAAGCATGTTTGAAATTTTATATGGACTAATATTTTTCCTTGATAGAGTATATTATTTCAAACATGCCTGTAAATTTTTATAATTTTTGGAATTTTCTGGAATTTATTAGAAGTTTCTGAAATTCGGCAGAAAAGTTGAAATTTGCCACTGACAAAGTATTAGTCGACTGCCCCATGGGGCAGTTGACTGGCACGCCTGATTTCAGCCTGCTAAGCCATTTTTTAGAAATCGATAATTCTCTCATTTGATGCCATGGATTAGGGTTGCTTGAGGCAATAGTTTTGATGGTGTCAAAGGGGGAGAATGGGTGGTTTAAGTTAGATTTCTAGCTTAAATTTATGACCTAATCTTGGATTATGGTGGAAAATTAAAAATGAGAGAAGACATATGGGTTAAGGTGGAGGTTACCTCTTAGATTTAGCTATGTCTTCTATTTTTAATTGCTATTGCTTATTGTTAAGTTAGGTTGGAAACTTAACTTTGATTATGATTAGAATTGAAAAAGGAAGAAGACATGGGTTAAGGTGGAGGTTACCTCTTAGGTTTGATATGTCTTATATTTTTCAATTGCTATTGTTATTTATTGTTACTTTTGACTGGTATTTTATCCCTAATCTTAAACATATTGTCACACAACAAAAAGGGGGAGATTGTTGAGGCAATTGGCATAAGAATGATCGGGAAGATCATGGTTTTGATGTGTGTGCCAATAAGTTTAAGGTTAGGGTGTTATGTTGTATTTGATATGTGTGATTAAGTTTGCAGGACTTAGAGAATCAGACGTGGAGAACATATCCGAGGGACGAGAGCCGAGGGAGGAGAGCTCCAAGGGCAAGCCGGGAAGTGGACTTCAAGGGCACACGTGAAGGGTGGCATGGAGGCAAGCCATGGGAAGGCTTGTGTGTGCATCTGAGGGATGATAGCCAGAGGAAGAACACCTCAAGGGGCAAGCCAAGCGAGTAGATCTGAAGGCACATGTGAAGGAGAAGGTTCGGAGTGGCTGTAACTAAGCTGAGAGGCAGGGTAGTCGATTGGCCAGAGGGTAGTCGACTGCAAAAACTCACAGAGAGTTTACAGCCTCGGACCAGTCGACTACCATGGGGGCAGTCGACTGGTAACACCCTAAAACTAGCCGTTGGCTAGCAATTAATGCTAGAACAGTCGACTGCCCCTGGGGCAGTCGACTGGTGCGGGTCTAGACAGCTTACGAAGTTGTCCTGTTCTATTATAAAAAGAAGACTTTTCGCACATGAACGGTACGATTTTTCACTGTAATGAAGTGTTGTTCGTGCATAGAGTCTTCAAACCTTCCTCTCTCTCTATTCATTGCATTCTATAAAGAGGAATACAACGCCTTTGTAAAGGTTTCTCCACCTGAAGGAGACTTTTCATAGTGGAGGTGGAGTACTCGCGTGGATCCTTGGATTAGTCACCCGTTCGGGTGGATACCAAGTAAATTCTTATGTTAGCATTTTGCTCTCTCGTTCTTTGCATATTATTTTGTATTGCGCTAACTACGAAAAAGTGTTATTCGCCCCTCGATCATACACAAACCCTACGTCCAAGACTTCGGTGCCCAACCCTCGGCCAGGTCTTCGTGCCCAATTCCTCGAACCAGGTCTTCGGTGCCCAACCCTCGGCCAGGACTTAGTATCCAATTCCTCGAACCAGGTCTTCGGTGCCCAACCCTCGGCCAGGACTTAGTGCCCAATTCCTCGAACTAGGTCTTAGTGCCCAATCCATGATCAGGACTTAGTGCCCAATTCTTCGAACCAAGACTTCGTCCCTAGGTTAACTAGGACTTTGGTTCACCTTCGTCCAGTTTTCTTCACTCACCCTTCCCTTGTTCAATGTATCACTGACTTAAGTATATTGTTATACATTGAAACACTTAAAGGAGGACATCACTGATGCAACTTGCACCAACATAGCTTAAGATCTACAAGCTTACCTTCAGGATTACTATCAATTTTGACATTTGTGACCCTTATACTTTTGGAGTTATCCATTTTAAATTTCTTTATTAACTCTTTAGCATACTTGGATTGGTGAACATAATTACCATCTCTAGTCTATTTAATTTGTAATCCTAAGAAAAAGTTGAGCTCACCAACTAAGCTCATTTCGAATTCACTTTCCATTATTTTTACAAATTCTTCTAGAAAGTTTGAGTTGGTGGATCCAAAAATTATATCGTCAACATAAATTTGGGCAATAAAAATATCATTTTCTAAGGTTTTAACAAAAAGGGTGGAGTCAATCTGACCTTGGTTAAATTCCTTAGAAATAAGATAGGTTGATAAACATTCATACCATGCCCTAGGTACTTGTTTCAACCCATAAAGTGCTTTTCTAAGTTTAAAGACAAATTCAGGTTTTTCTAGGTCCTCAAATCCTGGAGATTGTCCTACATAGACTATGTATTCTATGGTAATAGATTTCATAAGGTGTTTTCTTATGTCTTTTATTTATTAGAACCCTATTTTGAATGTAACAGGCGGTGTTAATTGCCTCTGCCCAGAATTGATTAGATACGCTATACTCGTTGAGCATGGTCCTGGCAGCTTCCTAAAGGGTTCTATTTTTCCTTTCAACTATCCCGTTTTGTTGGGGGGTTCTTAGGCAGGAAAATTCATGAATATAGCCATTTATTTTACATAACTCATTAAACTTTTGGTTTTCAAACTCTCCCCCATGATCACTTCTTATTGTTTTAATTTGAGTATATTTTTGATTTTCTAGTATTTACATAAATTGTTAAATGATTCAAGCGTTTCATCTTTAGTTTTTAAAAACCTAACCCAGGTATATCTAGAATAATCATCAATAATTATAAGCAGTATCGATTTCCTCTTAGTAACTTGGCTCCATGAGAATCAAATAGGTCTAGGTGTAAGAGCTCAAGTGTAGCTTGGGTTAAGTCTGATTGGTTAGATTTGTGAGTTGATTTTGTTTGTTTACATTGTTGACATGGGTTGCAGATTGAACTTTCAAGGTTTTTAATTTTAGGGATTCCCTTAACTAGTCCGTTTTGACTTAATTTGGAAATTAATTTTGTGTGAGTGTGACCTAGTCTTTTATGTCATAAGTTAGTTTCTTCTAGTTGGGTCAGAAGACACTTAGGTGTTGATGATAGATTAATAATATAGATATTATTCTTTCTTACTCCCTT
The DNA here is from genome assembly GCA_024364735.1 of Boesenbergia rotunda. Classification (NCBI taxonomy): domain Eukaryota; kingdom Viridiplantae; phylum Streptophyta; class Magnoliopsida; order Zingiberales; family Zingiberaceae; genus Boesenbergia; species Boesenbergia rotunda. Next base: position 10,841 of record JAGFNQ010009159.1, on the reverse strand, counting down.
AAGGGTTATTTCTGAGTCATGTAAGTTTCTAATAAGACGGTCAGAGTTGGTGAAGGTGACTACATTACCAATATCACATAATTGACTAATGCTAAGCAAGTTAAACTTAAAATTATCAACCAATAAATCCTTTTTGATATAAAATCAGAATTTAATTCAATCTTACCTGACCCAATTACCTTAAGTGTGGCATTGTTGCCAAATGTCACTAAGCCTAGGTTTTTGTACTTGATTTTAGTGAACTTCAATTTATCCCCTGTCATATATCTAGAGCATCCACTATCCAACATCCACTGGTCCAAATCATTATGTTCCTACACATACAGTATTCTGATTTGGATCCATTTATGTAGAGGTGTAAGGATAGATTGATTGAATTTCACTTCCTAGTCTGTCTCACCTAGTCTGGGTTATCAGTCATGTTATTCCTATGAGTAGTTTTGTGAGATAGATTTTTAACTTGATTTTGAAAATTATTAGATTGAATTTTTGAAAATATTAAGTTGGATTTTGAAAATATTAACTTAAATTTTTTAAAGTATTAAGTTGAAGTATTTAAAATATTAAATTAAATTTTTGAAAATATTATGTTAAATTTTTGAAAAATGTTAAGTTGAATTTTTAAAAACATTATGTTGAATTTTTTTTAAAAATATTAAGTTTGATTTATTAAATTTAATTAAATTTATATTAAAGGTAAAATTAATTGAGTTGGTTGAGTTAGACTACATTATTGGGTCCTAAATATCTCACTCATTTCTAAGTGAAAAAACAGGTATCCTTATCTGTTTTGTGAGATGTATTAATTTTATCTTGGTTTTATGTTATAACTATGATTTGATTGAAACTTGTGTTAGATTTAGGTTTAACATTCAGTAAGTTGAAACTAAATTTCAATAATTGGCTTCCAGGTTTTGGCGAGGCACAAAGGCCTTCTTTGGTCGTAGTCTTATTGGATCATCAACCCTTTCCTAGACAAAGCATTTTAAAGAAATTTTTTTCTCAAATTACTTATTGAGAAACCCTGGTCTAACTAGTTGAGGATTTGGCAAAGTAGCTTCGGTTAGTTCCACCTGACTAATAGGACCAAATGGGGTACGCCTTACCCTACCTAACTTTTTAGACAAGTTTCCCTAGTGTACTATCATCTCGCCCTACCCTAATACTAGGTTGTGCAAGTTTCAATTAAGTCAGATCCTTATCTAACCTTTCCTAAGTCTAAGCATAATATTTTTACAAAAATAAAATAAACAAACATCAAATAGCAAGAAAAAAGGAATAATTTAACTAACTATAAAAATCGTTTTTATATTGGCTCCCCCTGGACTGAAGCCTCGGTATGGGCTAGACAAGATGTGAATCTTGTCCTTGGGAATCCAATATTGGTTTGGTCCAGCTTGATTTGTCAAGCATAATTTTGGGACCCATGCTTGGACTCGGGTTCTACTTGGGTTCAAAATAGAGTAGTAAGATCTGTACCGTGAGTTGGTTCGATAATCAAGTCTGGATCGATTTAGAATTGATTTTTGTTTTCCAAGAATCATGTCAAGACTCTTGGAACCCAAGGTAAATCGTTCTAACGCAACTCTAAGTTCCTTTACCTGAGATTTCAAGGAGGAATTCTCCTCCTCAAGTTTTTGGACTTGAGTGGAGGTTCCTTCATGAACTTGTTCAGTTAAGGAGCTAGAGTTGATTCCCTCTTTCAGGATTTTGACATCCTGTTGGAGGGATTCGACCCGAACGTTGGCTTTGGCCAACTTACTTGACAGATAGGAAATTAGGTCATAAAGCTGAGATTCGGGATAACCTCTTACCGTTATTTGCCTGTCTTCCGAAATTGAGAGCCATCCGGTTCCGACGCTTTCTTCTGGTTCCGATTCCGATTCGGTGTTGAGATTTTTCGATGCTGTCAGTGCGAGGAGGTTGGCGTGCGGTACTTCTTCTTCTTCTTTTCAAGATGACTCATCCCACGTAGCTTTAAGCACCTTCTTCCTCCGGTTCTTCTTGTTTTCCTTCAAGTTGAAGCACTCCGATTTGTAATGACTCTTCTTGTTGCACCCATAACAGGTTACCTCACTTTTTGCTTTTTGACTGGTAGAAGGTTCAGCTAGATCATCCTTTTGCTGGTTCGCCTTCTTCTTCTTTTTTGGCCCTTGATCATCTTGTAGTAGCTTCGGGCCATCCGGACCAGCTCCAGGTGATTGATTCTGTCATCGTCAGACACTGAGTCGGAATAGACTTGGGTATCGATTGCATCTTCTTCTTCTTCTTTTGCTTTGCAGGGACTTTTCCTGCAAAAAGAGCTAAACCCTTCTCGATCTATGAAGCGTTAGTCTGTTCATGGAGTTCTAACTCAGAAAAATATTCATCTAGTTTAATATCTGAAAGGTTCCTAGAAACCTTGTAAGAATCTACCATAGATGCCCACAAAGAATTTCTGGGGAACGAATTTAGTGTATACCTGATTAGGTCACGATTTTTAACCTTATAACCTATCGTGTGTAGTCTATTCATTAGTTCTTAGATCCTTGCATGAAGTTGTGCAGCTGTTTCATCGTCTTGCATCTTAATTGTGTACAGCTTGTTGAGAAGGAGATCTCGCTTACTGATTCTCATGTCCGGCATTCCTTCGTGTAGGTCGATCAATTTGTTTCACAGTTCTTTAGCACTGCTGAATGGGTCGACACGGTTGAGTTCCTCATTCGTCAATCCACACTGGAGAGTCTGAATGGCTTTAGCGTCCGCTTCTATCTTCCTTTTGAGTGAAGTATCCCACTCAAAGTATCCTTGCATATCTCCTTGCGAGTTCTTCGGGATCTCCAGTCCAAACTGGATGATGATCCACATTTTCACCGGAGTCTTCAGGTAGACCTCCATTCTGCTCTTCCAGTAGGAGAAATCCTCTCCTAAGCGTAGATGAGGACGTGCGATGTTGTAGCCTTCTTGCGTGGTCATTTAATATTCTTGAAAATACAAAAAAATAAACTTATTCCAAGACTCTTGTCTTGGATTAGTAGTGTGGTATAAAAAGAATAAAATGAAAATTCGAGTGGTGTTGTACCAACCTCGAAGAACGAGAAAATTTGTACAAAAAAAAACGAACGAAAGAAAAAAAATTCCGAAAAAATTGCTGAGTTGGTGGTTTCACCAAGGTTAAGCAACCCGCTCTGATACCACTTGTGGAATCGTTATAATCGATAGAGGGGGTGAATAGCGATTACTAAAAATTTTTGGAATAACAGAAAACACAACAGAGGAATAACAAAACAATGCCAACAAGTTTCTTTTTACTTGGTTCGAAGTCTTTAACGACTCCTACTCCAAGTCCCACAGTCCTTGACCATTATCGTTGGGCAATTCTATAACTCGAAAATATTATTTACAAATATAATTGGAGTACAGAATTAAACAGTGAAATTAAATGTACCGATGACACAAGAAGGGCCCAGAGTGTCTTGGGCAGCGTGTCATCGATCTTGATCGTTGGCTGTACAGAAAACTTGAGCACGGAAGAAATTCGGAGAGTATTGAGGTGCTTGAGTCGCAAAAAAGCTGTTCTGAGTTGATGTGAGATGTTCTGGAAAGCAAAGGGGTGAAGCCCCTTATATAGCCTGTTCTCGAGCACCTGAGGCTTATTGGGCGCCTGCCACGTGTAGTGAATCGGGCATGTGCTTATCCGCAGACTCGGCCAAACCTCTATCCTTCGATCTTGGGCACCTGGGACATTTGATGCGCCTGATGGCTCATGGGCGCCTGAGTTGCTGACGTGGCAACCTGCCAGCTCAGCCGAACTCACTCGCTGGAAACGCCTTAACACAGGCACCTATTACATATCAGGCACCTAGTATCTCGGGCGCCTGAACCCTTTCAGGCACCTGGGACGCCTGGGATGCAAGAGTTACTTCCTTTCACTCCTGCAACCAAGGTTAGTCCAAGAACAGTATAACATAGATAATGTGTATGAATAATAGTCGTTGTTGTCTTGGTTATGACTTTGGATTTCAAAATGAAACCCTAGGTCGAACTAACGCCTACTGCCCCCTCTTCCGGGGAATGTGTCCTCACCTACTCCTTTCAAGAGAAATTAGCTTTTACCAACCGGCTCCTCCGGTTAGACTGTTGCTCAGCCTCCGAGACTGCCGGATCTCGAGATATTCATACCTCGACCCGCCTCTACTTCTGTCCGCAATCCTCTCTCGGCTTTGACTCCTGCCCAATCTTCTAGATCAGGACTTCGGTGCCTAGTCCATGACCAGGACTTCTTACCCAACCCTCAGCCAGGTCTTCTTGCTCAACCCTGCAGGTCAAGGTTTTGTGCCTAGGTAAACTAGGGCATTCCTGCACACTTGGTAAATCCATTAGATCACAATATAAACTTAACTTTGAACCCTTTGCCATTATCAAAACTAAGTTCGATCTGGTACTTCCAGCACCAACAGTTTATTACAGTTTGTGAGATGGACCAGTCATATACTCACACATCTAGCTTTCCAATAACCAAGCCCATCTAGGGGTACTATCTGTAGGATCGGTGCCGTCGATAGAGGGCGGGGGGGGGGGGGGGGGGGTGAATATCGGCCGTTGAAAAATCTTTGGAAACTTCGTAGATAACTTGGATCGTTCTAGACTTAGAGCGTTAGTGCAGCGGAAAATAAATAGAACAAAAAAAACAATACAAGGGACACGCGGGATTTATTTACTTAGTTCCCGAACCCCCAAGGTCAGTACGTCCAAGGCCAATATACTCGGCGTGAGTCCACTATTGGTCTCCTTTCCAGAATTTCTGGAGGCGGAGAAAACCAATCTTACAGTTGATAATTACACGGACAGATATAGAAAATTAAATGCATAATATTAAAAAGCAAACCGAACAGAACAAGGTTGAAGCTCGGCCGATCTGGATCTCCAAAGTGCCGCGCACTTCCTCTTGGAGTCTCCCGGTCATAGAGCCTCGTCTTTAGCACTTTGTCGTCAGTCAGAATGATCAGAATCGCTCTGGAATGTTATGTTTGAAGCAGAGGGGTCGAAGCCCCTTTTATAGTGCTCCTGGGGGCGCCTGATACGTTGGGGGCGCCCCTATCGACTTGGTCAAACCTTATCCCCGCGCCGACCTCGCCGTAGCTGATAAAACCCTTGACCAGGGCACCCCAGACCTCCTAGGCGCCTGAGTGAAGGCTTATCTGTGTTTCGACCTCAAAACAGCAAATATAGCTTTCAACATGGGCGCCCGTATCATCCCGGACGCCTAACTGGAAGCCTATTCTGCTTACTTCACGAAACTGCAACTTTTACTCGTTGGCTTGGGCGCCCCCATCATACTAGGCGCCTAGCTTCATGGCTTTCAACCCAACACTGGGTTTTAGCCTTTGATCTGGGCGGTTGGCTGCTTTCCAGCCTCTGGCCTGCTTTGTCTCTGGTTCTTGGTACCTGCAAGATACACAAAGCAAATATGTAACGCCCGCCGCTTACGTGAGCGACGCGTTACTTTTTTTTTTCTTTTTTTCATACATTATTGCATATGTAGCGTAAATATAGCAGCGGAAATAATACTAAATCATGAACATATGCAATTGGATAAATTTCTTTCTAACTAAATTACTTTAAGCATGTGAATCATAGCATAGCATATTTAACAAGAGAGTATATAGTTCTACATTAAGCATGTATATCATAAAGAACTTCAACTCCAACAAGTAGTAAGCGTAAACATAAGAACTAACACATGCAGTTTATAAGTAGCAACATTAAGTCCATGAGCAATAAGTCCATAAGTAAGAGTAAAAACAACAGTAGGATCGTTCTGCCAAGTCACTACCACACACACACATGCCCTCTTGCTGCTTCCCCTTTAGTTTGATCTACAATATAAGAAGGTAGACTATAAGCATAAAATGCTTAATAAGCTCCTTGCTTACTCACAAAATCCGTACATCACATATAAGTAGAAATCTACACATCATTTGACATAAACATATAACATGAATAAATACTTAAAACATCTAAAGCACATAAGCATAAACACTTAAAACATGAATATGTGTGTCGTTATTAAGGACATATGGCATGAGTAAGTACTTAAAGCACCTAACATTCGCATAGTCTTTAAAACATAATCATGTGCATAAACATTAGACATAGCATATGCAATATCATTAAACATAAACATGTGCATAAACATTAAACATAGCATATGCAATATCATTAAACATAAACATGTGCATAAATATTAAACATAGCATATGCAATATCATTAAACATAACATGTGCATAAACATTAAACATAGCATATGCAATATCATTAATCATAAACATGTGCATAAACATTAAAGATGCTCTTTGAAAAATATATAATATAATACTTGAACATTAACATATCATCATCATTGGGATCCCTGGCTTGTACCCATTCATCATTTGCGCCCATCCCTTCGTAGAGTGCGAGGTAGCTAATCCCGACCTACTAGGGTACTAGGCAACCTTGGGCCTAGGGACAGCTACGGTAGTCTAGAACCGGGGCCTTGCTTAGGAGCCCTTCCCTTGAACCTTTTCAAGATCCGGTACAAACCAATACATAAAGTAAAATAGCATACATGATTTCTTTTCTTTCCATAGCAATTGCTCTTTAGCATAGCGTTCGTCATTTCTTTTTTTTTCTTAGAAATTGCTCTTTAGATATTCTTTTATTCATAATGTCATACATGTCATGGGTATAGATTCAAAGCATAAATATCATCATAACTTTCAAGCATGAACATGGCATGGAGAAAACATAATTTCATGGTAAGAAAATTCATAACATGCCAACTTATCATTCATGATTCATAAACCACATAATGTTCAATTTAAAACTAAGGATAATACACCTAGGGAATTTGTTTCATTTTTTCATCTATCATGGCATAATGAAACATGGATACCTTTAATTCAACCATAATTCAACATATATTCTACTGGTCAAAACATTTTAGATAGGGTTATCATGGCATAAAACACAACATCACACAACTCATACAACATGCATACATTGAATATCCTATTACAAAGAGACATCATCAAGTGAGGTAGTGACCTTAACCCATCCTAAAACCCAATTTAAGGTACTGATCATAAACTTCTAAGGTTCATATCAACATGAAAATGACAAAAAAAAATAAGAGCAATTGATTCATACAACATGCATATAACATATATTCCAACACTAGGAAGCATTAGCAAGTAACATGACATCTTTAACTCTCTTTCTTTTTTTTTAGCCCTTATTTAGGGTTTTGACCGAACATGTACAGAGGAGGAACATGGCCTAAAAATATATATAAAACCCTCAAACAAAACATTAACAAGGAATTAAAACCATTAGCTAGTCAAAAAGAACCCAAACATCTTCTTGTGGCCAAAAAGTCTATGGCTTCATGGGAACCTTGGCCGAAACTTTTAAGGGTCTTTTTGCTCAATTTTTTTTTCATCATAACTCATAACTTGTAATCAAATGAACATTGGAGTCATTAGATAGCATCAAACACAAACATAGTCCCTAAAACCCATGCTTGGCCGAAACTTGCTTATAGGGAAAACTTCACGATTTTAGCAACACATCGCAAGAACATACAAGAACATGAACAAAAACATATATAAGCTATTATGTTGCAGGTGCGGGGAGTCATACCCTTATGCTAAAGATTCCCAAACAATATATATCACCTAGAAGAAGAAAGAAAGAACTTCTTGCTCCTTGGCTCTTCCTTTGCTTCACAAACACAAAGCCTTCACTAGATCTTCTTGGAGAGAATTTTTTTTATGGAGAGAGGGCCTTGGTGTTTTCGGCAATGAGAAGAATGAGGAGATGTCTTGTGGCATTTTTTCCCCTCATCTTCTTATAGTAAATGAAAAGGTATGCCTCTTCACCTTCCATGGTGACCCCTTTACCTTCCATGGTAACTCTTCATCTTTCATGGTGACTCTTCATCTACCTTACACCTATCTACAATTTCCTCTATCCTCCCAATAGCACTCCCTTGCTAGGTGAATTAGTTACATATGCATTCTTAAGGCTTACAACATCTCTAAGGTCCAACGTTAAATCCTTGGCACCTACATCATTTCATTTTTTTTATATTCTTTTGCAAGCACATCTAAAGTGAGGCTCATTACATGATGTGTTATTTCTTTTATCCTCATGAGGCCCATTAGGATAACTAACGAGGTGTTATTTAAGACCCATTAGGAATTCCTGTAACGACCCGAAAAATTCTCTTAATATTTTCTTAAAATATTGAGCATGTCTAGATAATTTTCCGAGGGGCCTAGAAATATTTATATAAAATTTGGCCTAGAAATCCATATTTTCTCATTTAAATTGAGAAATTTAGTACTAACGGGTCTTATATGGGCTTTTTAGTGCTATAATTATTGGAAAATTTTAGGTAGAAATTTATATAAATATAAAGGGGTTTTAATGAGAAATATGAACATAATTATGGGGAAATTTTTAGGGGATTTTCGGAATTTTGGGGAAAATAATAGAAAATAAAAAGGGAAAATAAAATAAACAAATAGGGTGCATGGGCCAAGGATTGAACCTTGAACCTCTTGTACAACCATGTAGGCTCTAACCAACTCATCTAGCAAGGGAATATTATGAGGAAATGAAGTGGATATTGGTTAAGGCTTAGAAGAAGATGAAGGGTCATAGAGAGACTCTTCATTTACCTCCTTAATGAGTGATAAAGAGGGGGGTTTGGGAGTTTCTTTCTTCCTTCCATCAATTGCATTTGCTCCCCTCCTCCCTCCCCATTCTAGCCAAAACCCCAAGGAGGAGTTCTCCCTTGGAAAAACTTCCACCAAGGCTTCATCTCCAAGATCTAAGGTCATCACAAGGGTACAAGGGCTAAGGGTGGTCAAGAGGCAACAAGATTACCATCCTTCTCTCACATCTAAGGGTATAATCAAGATCCACCAAGGTAAGATTCCCTCACCTGTGGTATAATGGCTTTTCTTGAAGATTAACATGATATGAAAATTGTATATGATGTTGATGTTGGAAAAACCAAAGGAAACCCATGAATCTAACCTTATAGGTTTCGGCCCATGGGATTCATGGTCTAAGATGATGATAAAAATATAAATCATGTTGTTTAATGTACTCTCATGATGTCTAGAGATTTAATACAATTTTTGAGAATTTTTGGGGTACCCTAGAGACCCTATAAGTTTCGGTCAACCTCAAGGACCCAAAGGTTAGGGTTGAGTCATAAACTTCAAGTATATGTTTTATATGTTGTCATGATATAAGGGTGATGGAGGGTGATTATGTGAATTTTCACATGGCCTAGAGACTCTATAAGTTTCGGCCAAGAAGGGTTAATAGGGTAAAAGTTATGATTTATTTCAAGTAAGGGCTCCAATGGCTCTATGGTAAGATGTGATTAGTGTTTTATGATTGATTGGGGATTTTAATGGAATTTTTCCATACCCCCATGGCCTTATAAGTTTTGGCCAGCCTAGGAAAGTGGCCTAAAGGTTAGGGTTAAGCCTAATCATGAGCCCCAAGGACTTCCTATGGCCTCATAAATGATGTATGGTTGTTCCTTTACCTTATGCTATATTACATATTTATGGAATTGATGGAACTCCACCTTAGAAGTTTCGGCCAAGCCTTGGATCTAGGGTTTGGGGGTGGAGTTAGGGTTCAAAGAATGATGGTTCATGTTTACCATAAAGTATTTATATGTATAGGATCAAGCATGTGGTAGGAATCATGTTAACCATGACCCTAAGGTTTAAGCACCATGCTTTATGTTTCATGTTTAGGTTATGACTGGATGCCATGCTTAATAGGGTTACCATGAATGTTTATGTTTTAGGTCATGTATTTGAATGGTAGGTAGAATGTTATGGAAATCCTACCTATGTATGCTTATGTGATGTAGAGAACCATGCTAAGTTATATGCTCATGTTATGTTAAGAACCATGCTAAGTTATTGTGTATGTTCATGATATGAATGATGCCATGATAAGTATGATAGGTTTATGTTCATGATATGAATGATGCCATGATAAGTATGATAGGTTTATGTTCATGATATGAATGATGCCATGATAAGTATGATAGGGTTATGTTCACGATAAGAATGATGCTATGATAGGTATGTTATGTTAGGTTCATGATAAGAACGATGCCATGATAAGTATGTTATGTTTATGTTCATGATGAGAATGATGCATGCCATGTTGTATGAATAAAGATGCCTGACATGCTTATGAAAGAAAATGCAAACCATGTTTATGAATGAAGATAATGCTCATGCCTTACAGGCATCATGATGTTATGCAATAAGAATGAACAATGAAGGGACAAGCATGTGTTAAGCTTTATGTAACATGGTTATGCTATGAATGTCTTATGAATGATGAAACATGAAAAGTATTTTACTTTATGTATGGGCATGTACCGGACCGAAGTATGGGTCCAAGGGATGGGCACCTTAAGAACGCCCAGGTTTTGGACTACCGAAGCTGTCCACGGTTCTGGCACTACCGGAGCTGTGCAACAGGGATGGGCACCTTAAGAACGCCTCGGTTCGGGGACTACCGACTATGCTGTCCTTACCCTAGTAGGTCGGGGCTCGCGACCTCGGACTTGCTAGGGATGCGCGCTATGATGTATGTATGTGGTACAAGCAGGGGACCCCAAATGATGTTATGATGATTATGTTTATGCATTTAAAAGTATGTTTTTAAAAGTTAAGCATCCTTATGTATATGCATTCCACTCATGCATCCATTCATGTTATGCCGTTATGCTATTGTATATAGATTCTATGCTTACGTTTCATGTTAAGAA
>JAGFNQ010009158.1:14480-38920 GCA_024364735.1 Boesenbergia rotunda | reverse complement strand
GAGACAGGTCTCCATTCGGATTAAATTTTAATCCGTAGACATGGAGAGGTCTCTCAAGGATGACCAAGTTGTAACGCCCGCCCTTCCCGTCTTACGACGTAGGCGAAAGGCGGCGCTACGCAAACATACATATACGCATATGGAGATCTTAATGCAGCAGAATAATTTAAAATTTCATACATATGCATTTAAACCATGCAATTAAAACTTGAATCATGTTGACATATCTTAGCTATCATTCTTAAACATGGTTACTTGGTAAACTTAGCATTGTCGTAACATAAAAAACGTAAGACATAGCATGTGAGACATAACATTCTTGAACATGCTTGCATTAAACATCACTTATCCTACCATCAAGCTTAAAGCCAACATATTGTTCTAAATGAACACATCATGGTATAGCATGTTAACATCATAATTTAGCAATGATAATTATAGGAATAAAGCACGATATAGAAATCAACATAAGTTGTTCATAAGCAACATAAGTAATAAAATTTTCCTAGTAAGTTGTTATTTAGGAAAACCATCATAACGTATAGCATAAAAACTAAAGATGACAATGCAAAACATAAGACATATGGCAATTATGAGTAATAGGATCTTTTTCTTTTTCTTTTGTCATGTCACTGCCACACGCACACTTGCCCCTCCTACTGCTTCCCTTAGCTTAGTATCCTCTTGCTTGATCTACGTATAAGAAAATAAAACTTATAAGCACATAGGCTTAGTAAAACCCTTTCCTACTCACTAAAACCGTACGTCACATATAGTCAATGGAAAGGGCATAACATAGAGAGTGTAACATAAAACAAAAGTATATCATGAGAAGGTATTCATAAAGCATTTGACATAAGGAGGCATATAGATGTACATGAAAACACATAATCATATAGAAGTGCTTAACATGTAATGAAAGTGCATAGAGCTCATGACATAAGAAGTATTTGACATAAAATATAAACACATAAAATACTTAACATAAAGAAGTTCTTGACATAAAACATAAGCATATAAAATACTTGACATGGAATAGATGCATAACATGAGAGATAAGTGCATAAAATGATTTGCATGAGTTAAATGCACATGACATAAGGATGCTTATTTGAAAATCATAATTATAAGTACTTAAACATAAATCTCAACATCAAGGGGGCCCCGGCTTGTACCACATACACCCATCATTTGCGTGCATCCCTAAGTAAATGCGAGGTAGCTAGTCTCGACCTACTAGGGTACTAGGCTACCTTCAGCCTAGGGACAGTTACGGTAGTCCAGAACCGAGGCTTTCTAAGGAGCCCATCCCTATTGGACAGCTACGGTAGTCCCAGAACTGAGGCTTTCTAAGGAGCCCATCCCTTGGACCTTACTTGGGTCCGGTACAAGCCCATCCATAAAGTAAAATAGCTTCACATGCTTCTTTTTACATCATAAGAAATGCTCTTGGCATTTCATCATTCATAGAACTTATATAGCATAATTAAAGACATAAACATGATCTTAATACATGAAGCATGGTATAAAGCATACTTAGGATTTCATCATTCATATTTAATGCATAATATCATTATGCCATAAAGGCACAAACATAGACTTGATTCATAAGGTATGTCATGCACACATCATTATGCCTTAGAGGCATGAACATCATCTTAATTCACAAGGCATGACATACATACATAATTATGCCTTAAAGGCATAAACATCATCTTAGTTGATAAAGCATGCATGATCATGGTATATAAGGTAAGCATGCATAGATAAGTTTTTTACATACATGGTACATATCACATAGCATACATGATCATGGTATCTATCATAAAGCATGCATGGGTAGGATCCATATGAACATGATACGTACTACATAGGTTCATGACATTCAACATAAAATATGCGTAGGTTTATATAACCATAATATATATATCATAATACATATGTTCAAGACATTTAACATAATGCATGCATAATTCTACATAAACATGATGCATACTTCACAACACATGTGTTCATGGTATATGGTTTAAAACATCTATGAATAAAACCTACTAAAACATGGCACATAACATAAGCATACAAGGTCGTGATGCATAGCACATAAAGTTAGGGTTTAGGCACCATAAAATTCATACAACATACTTGAACATATATTTACATCATAATGAGCCATAAACAAGTACACTTGAAATCTTAGCCTAACCCAAACCTTAGACTTAGGTGCTTGGCCGAGAGTTTGTAAATGAAAGTCTCATTATTCAAGCAACATGTGAGGTACCATAACTAAAGTAACGCCCATACAATACATACAATGCCATAGGAAGTCATTAGAACACATGATTGGGGCTAACCTTAATTCCTAGCATGAAATGGGTCTTGGCTGAAAGTTGTAGGGTGAAAATCCCCCTTTATTCAAGCAACATGTTACATATCATATGATGGGAAGAACATTAACAACATAATTAAGTAGAAATCTAACTCATAGTCATACTAAAGAGGGTTTGGCTGAAACCCTAGAGGGGTCACAAGGACATGGTAAATTCGTATAACTCACAATTAACATTCATTGTATCATAGGGAATCATAATAAGCATGTTTGGAGGGTTAGATCTAATCCTAACCCTGAAAAGGGGAGGGGGCCGAAACTTCATAAGGGGATTTGGGTGCTACAAAAAAAAATTCCATAACTCACAATTCATTCTTATTTTATCATGAGAAAGCATTAGAAAGTATAAGTGAGGTTTTAACATCATCCCAAGCCCTAAAATGGTGCTTGGCCGAAACTTATAAGGAGCCCTAATTCCATAGTTTTCTCAACATAGATCCCAATCAAATCTTAAATCAAGAAAGACAACATAAAAGCAATTATACCACAGGTGAGGGAATCTTACCTCTTGTTGTCTTGGTTATAAACCTTAAATAGAGAAAAAGTGAAGACCTTCTTGACCTTAGAACACCCCTTGCCCTTGTAGCCTTGTAGGAAATCTTGGATCTTCAAGAGGGAGTCCTCTTGTGAAGTTTTCCAAGGGGAAAACCCTCTTGTGAGTCACGGCAAGGAGGAGGAAGAAGAGGGGAAAGGAAGAGTCTTGGTGGAAGAAAAGAGTAGAAAAATAACTTAAGTGCCTCTTCACTTCTCATCCATCTCTTTTATACTAAGTGAAGGGGCATGGTGCCTCTTCACATGGTGCCTCTTCAAGAGGTGCCTCTTCACTTCCTTTAGCCACAACTAAAATCTTCTTTCTTTTCCAATAGCACTCCCTTGTTAGGTGAATTGGTTAGTACATGCATGATGAGGCTTTGCCTCTATTCTAGGTCCAAGGATCAATCCTTGGTGCATGCATTTTTTTTATTCCATTTACTCTTATTTTTGGCAAGGCCCACATAAGAGCCCACCAAGAGTTATGCTAATATTCCTAATTGAAACTCATTTCTATTTATGTTAAAATTCTACCCAAGGTCCACTAATAGCCATGGTACTGAAGGGCCCATGTAAGGCCCATTAGTACTTAGCTTTTTAATCCATATAAGAAATCATGCTAAGGTTCATGCTAGTATTCATATGTTACTCAAAAATCGATATAGGCATGATCAATATTTTAAAGAAAAATATTGAGAGGATTTTACGAGTGTTACACAAGTATTCTCTAGGGAAACCTGCCAAGTCATACCCAACAGGCTCCCCCTACATTGGACTTACAAAGGCTTTTTAAGAACCTCTCCAAGGTTCCCCTTACACCATAAATGAGCAACAATGCTCCCCCTTTACCTAAGCTCCCCCTTGACCTAGGATTTCTTGCAAATGCGTGTTTGGTTTCCCACTTAAACCTAACACTTCTCCCCATTTGCCACACATCAAAAGGAACTCCAACAAGCTCCCTCTTATTGGATCCTTGAACCTCTAATGATCATAAACACAGTGTACTAACCCCCCATAAGATTACACACTTGTTTTACATCATTTGGACACCTTTCGATTGTTGAAACACAACTTCAGCCTTGACCAGTTGACTGCCCCCTGTATCAGTCGACTGATACCCTAAAAATCTCATTTTCAACATTTCTGACCCAATTTCATAAATGCACCAGAACTTTCATAAATCTCTAAAATTTTTCAAATTTTGTGAAGATGTTTGTGGTACCCATATCTACTTGGGAAAATACATTCAAACATGTATCTGTCACCATTCCCAATATTGACATAAAACTCAAAACTAGCTAAATGGTTCAATTGAACTTGGACCTAAGTCCTAGTTTTAACCTCTTCTTGATGTCTCTGGTCATACCAAACCATAATGCAACCCTAGCATTAGTTTATATGGCATCTACACATCAAAAACTAACTTCCAAGCTATATGACCCCAATGTCATATTTTCATGCATGAAACTCAACTCAATTATGTCAAATCCCTAGGATTGAGACTCAAATCCGTCTCCACATCCCATGGCACACTTCATGACCCATCTGTTAGTGATATGAAAGAAAGTGCCCAAAATTGCGAGCTTTCCATAAATGGAAAGTTTCCAAAAATAAAAGGTTTTCAGAATAATTGTAAGTTTCTGGTACAAAGAAAACTTACGTTTTTCCAAAATTGGAAAATTTCTGAAATAGGAAATTTCCAGAAAATGGAAGGTTTCCAAAATAGGAAAGTTTCCAAAATTGGAAAGTTTTCACAATTATCATAAAATTTCTGAAACAGAGATATTTCAAAAGTTTGCGAAATTTCATGAGGATTTCCAAACATTGAAATTCCAAAATTGAAAATTTACCATAATTGGAAAGTTTCCATAATTTAAATTTTTCCAAAATTGAGATCATGATAAAGCTTTTCGCAAAATAATTATATGATTATGTCGAACACAAACCTCGGCTCTGATACCACTGTTGGGACCGGGTGCAAGTTGACATGGATGCGGGTTCGTAATTTTAAAATTAATTACGTGCAGCGGAAGGTTTAGCATAAATAATTTCTCTAATTATTTAACCACACATCTAAAATTGCATGCTTAGATGTGTGGTTAAATAATTAGAGAAATTATTTATGCTAAACCTTCCGCTGCACGTGGTGAATACTTAAGTCAAGAGTTTCAAGATTATCTTAGGGACAATGGGATATTGTCTTAATGGACTCCGCCATATACACCACAGCATAATGGTGTATCTGAGAGGCGTAACCGAACCTTGATGGGCATGGTTAGATCTATGATGAATCATGCAACTCTTCCAAAATCCTTTTGGGGTTATATGCTTAAGACAGCTGTTTACATACTAAACAGAGTCCCGACTAAGGTAGTCTCTACTACTCCATACTCAACGTGGAATAGTAAGAAATCTCATTTATCTCACCTAAAGATATGGGGTTGTCCTGCTTATGTAAAGCGGACTGTATCAGACAAATTGGATGGTAAGTCTGATAAATGTCTATTTATTGGATACCCTAAGGAAACGAAAGGTTACCAATTCTATCATCCCTTGGAACAAAAGGTGTTTGTTTCAAGGCATGTTGTATTTCTAGAAAAAGAATTTCTTTTACAAGAAAACAGTGGGAGTAGCATTAAACTTGAAGAAGTTCAAGAAACTCCAATAGACATTACAGAGACACCTAGTCTAGACCCACAACCAATAACTCATAATGATGAGCTATCAGTTGAACCTAAAACAACACCACTTCTTCGTAGGTCTAATAGGACACGCAATATTCCAGAGAGATACGGATTTCTCATAAGTGAATCGAACGACGTGTTACTCATTAACGATGACGAACCTATCAGTTATGAAGATGTTCTGAAAAATTCAGAAAGGGATAAATAGCTTGAAGCCATGAAGTCAGAAATGGATTCCATGTACAAAAATCAAGTATGGGACTTGGTTAACCCACCTGAAGGGATTAAGCCCATAGGGTGCAAGTGGGTTTTCAAGAAGAAAACTGACATGGAAGGTAATTTTGTTAACTTTAAGGCTAGATTAGTGGCAAAAGGATATCGTCAGAAACAAGGAATTGATTATGACGGATCATATTCGCCAGTAGCTATGCTTAAATCCATTCGGATGCTCCTAGCCATAGCAGCTCATTATGATTATGAGATATGGCAAATGGATGTGAAAACAGCTTTCCTTAATGGAAACCTGCTTGAGGATGTATACATGATACAACCTGAAGGTTTCACATCGGTTAATAAAACTAAAGTATGCAAGCTTCGACGATCCATATATGGACTAAAGCAAGCATCCAGGAGCTGGAACATTCGTTTTGATGAGATAATCAAAGAGTTTGATTTCTCACAAAATCCTGACGAACCTTTTGTGTACAAGAAGGTTAGTGGGAGTGCAGTCGTATTCCTAGTGTTATATGACGATAGCATATTACTTATAGAAAACGATATATCAGTCTTACAGTCAGTTAAAATTTGGTTGTCCAAAACTTTCTCCATGAATGACCTAGGAGAAGCAACCTATATCCTTGGGATTAGAATCTATAGAGATAGATCAAAACGGTTGCTTGGTCTTTTGCAGTCTACAAATATAGAACGAGTGCTAGAAAGGTTTAGCATGTCGAAATCCAAGAAAGGTTACCTTCCCATCAGGCATGGGATCAACCTTTCAAAGTCTATGTGTCCGCGCACAGAAGATGAGAGGATTTGCATGAATAAGATTCCTTATGCATCCGCGATAGGATCTATCATGTATGTTATGTTATGTACTAGGCCCGATGTATCGTATGCTCTGAGCATCACAAGCAGATACTAGTCTGATCCAGGAATGGATCATTGGGCGGCTATCAAGACAATCCTCAAGTACTTAAGAAACACTAAGGATGTGTTCCTAATATATGGAGAAGGTGATATGGTAATACATAGATATACAGATGCCAATTTCCAGACAGATAAGGATGACTCCAAATCTCAGTCCGGATACGTATTTATTTTGAATGGAGGCACAATAAGTTGGAAGAGTTCCAAGCAAGATATCGTAGCGGATTCTACCACGGAAGCGGAATATATTGCAGCTTCGGAAGCAGCAAAGGAAGCAGTCTGGATCAATAAGTTTGTCTCATAACTTAGTGTGGTTCCAACCATTGATGAAGCAATACCGATTTACTGTGACAACAATGGAGCTATTGCACAAGCGAAGGAACCAAGGTCTCATCAGCGATCCAAACATGTGCTTCGCCGCTATCATTTGATCAGAGAGATTATAAGTAGGAATGATATACAAATTGAGAAAATTCCCACTGAAAGGAATTTAGCGGATCCTTTAACTAAGGCCTTGCCTCAAAGCAAGTTTGAGGGACATGTTAGAGCCTGTGGTATTGGGTACCGTAGCGATTGGCATTAGGCCAAGTGGGAGTTTCTTAGTGATATGAGAGAAGTGTCCTAAGGCAATCGCCTTATGATTGTAATTATTTATTTTAATAAATGAATATTCACTATTTGAGTATACATGTTTGTGTATTTGATTGAGATCTTAAACTCATTTACTGAATGTCCGCAATACAATTCACAACATGAGAGAATTTGTGATGAATTCACAACTAGTGATTATCTCCACATGTGCAATTGTGAAGTATTGAAATTGTCCCTAGTTGATGAATTGATAAATACGGACACTATCAATTCTGTTGAGACTAGCATGGGTTATTCTCTAATCAGCTGATTCTCACTGGCTGGTGACATTGAGATGTCCGGAGATAAACATGAATACTAGTTAAGGGAACTAGTTCATTGGAGTGACTAGCTGTAAAACTTCATATGGTAGTCTACATATAGATATGTCAGTGAAGTTCTTACCACAGCTTAAGTGTGATGTTCCTTTGACTTGCGGTGTTCAAGTCATCTCGGTCATGGAGACTTATACTTTGGCATCTTAAGCAAGCGTCTCCAAGGAGGTGTGGACCCAGGATGATTGGGTATATGCCGAAGTGCCCGAAGATGTTTGAACAGCCTACAAAGGATTCACCACTCCTTGCGAGGAGATGTATACCCGAGGCCTATCGTCGGATTGTTGCTCGAAGCCTCTGGCCAGAGCATGACATGTTTAGAGTATGAATCTCTTAAATACATGAGAGTAATTAGAATCCGTAGGATGAGAAAACGTTACTTGGGCTAGGTGTGACGTAGTCAGCCTAGTGGGAACTGACACACATAGACCATGTCCTGAACCAAGTGGGTATAAGATGGTGAAGGGAATGGGGCACGATTCATTATAGCTGCTGAAGGGTTTCAGAATTGTTTCTAAGGTCAACCGTTGATCTTTCGATTAATTGGGGATCATGATGTACTACTAGGTGCCACTCATGATCGTTCCATAATTGATTAATTATAGATGGCCAACATAAATCAAAAGCCTATTTAGTCACACGCACTACGAGTAATCCGAGGAATTTAAAACGAGTTGAAAATTGGATTTTCCAATCAAGAGAGATTAAGTTTGGTTGAGCCAAACTATAAGTCGAATTTGAATTTATCAGAGACGCATCGGAAGCGTAAAATGGCTAAGTCTTTTGAAGACTTAATAGATGAATTAAATAAGTTTAATTCATTGGGGCTTGGCTTGGATGGGCCGGCCAAAGAGGGCCTCCATCCTCTTTGCTTGGTCGGCCACAACAAAGGGAGAGAACCAAGTTTTTGGTTCAATTTATAAAATAAACCAAGTGTAGTTTGTTTTATAAAATTATGGATGATATAAATTTTTTATATAATAAACCAACGTTTGGTTTATTTTTCATGAAAATTAAAATGAACCATGGATTGGTTTATTTTATAAAATCAATCATGGGTTGATTTACCATGATAAGGAAATTTATTCCATAGGAGAGAAGAGACTTGATTGATTTTTTATCATGAATTAAAATATGATTTTAACCATGATATAAAATCAAACTTGGCATGATGGAATAAGTTAATCCATATTTGAGAGGCTTGATGGTTGAGAGGCCACTATATAAAGGACCCAAGGCAAGGCTTGGGTAATAATTGAAGAGACGAAGGCATTGGCTCTCTCCCTCTCTTTCTCTCCTTCTCTTCTCCCCTTCTTGCCGTGCGCCAACCCGCCCCAAGAAGGAGCACCAGCCGGCCATCCTTTTATAGTTAGTCTTTCGACTTCTCTCTTGGTTTTTCTCGTCGCGTTCTCGGAGAATCTAGTAGTTCTCGAGAACACGAAACTCGTGGCTTTGCGAAGTCATCTCGAAGATACTCGGCGTGGATGCGAATAGCGGTTGAGCTTCCAAGGGACACTTACGGTTGGATCTCATCCCTTCCTTCGAGTTACGCGAGGTAATACATAAATTAGTTTATGTTTCTGCAAAATTTTAAATATATGATCATGTCTACACAAGATAAAATTGCATGCTTAGATGTGTGGTTAAATAATTAGAGAAATTATTTATGCTAAACCTTCCGCTGCACGTAATTAATTTTAAAATTACGAACCCGCATCCATGTCAACATGCACCCGGTCCCAACACCATCTAGACTTCCGAGAGAAATCCTCCCAAGATCCATAGACCATGGGTCCCAACTTGGCTCCTAGAGATCCCTCTTGAGCTCTTAGCCTTAGCCACCTCCCTAGGTGACTCTACAAACACTAGACCACACCGGTGTACCTCCGGTGACTCTTGATCTACAACCTTCTCTTTCTTAACTTTGGACACCTTGTCCTTGGTTAAGCACTTCTTACCCTTAAATGACATTCCCTTGTCATTCTCTAATCTTCCATCCTTGGCATAATTGTATGCTACCCTAGCATATTTTCTTCCATTTGCCTTGGATGCACCTAATTCGACATTTTTGGGTTTTTGAACACCCATACACATGTCAAGTCCCCTAAGTCCAATAATGACCCTACCTAGGTCTCTTTCCATTTCTTCAAGTCTTGCCCTCAAGACTTGATTTTCCAACTCTAGAGCCCCAACCCTAGAGTCAACATGTCCACCTTGGACATTCCTAGACCTACCCACCTTTCTAGGCATATGCCTCCCCTTCTTGAGATTTGTGACTTGATCATAAACCACCTTCCTTCCCTTATGCATGGTAGTTTGGGTCTTTCTTGGTCTAGCCTTGGATAATGATTTCCTAGAATTATCTACCTTGTTAATCATATTCCTATCATTATACCTAAGTCCATGATTATTCTTAACAAGCATATAAGAATTTGAAATTGGATTTAATTTTAAACAAGAGATTACCTTCCCTTCTACCTTTGAAGCTCCCCATTAACTTGAGCTCCTCTTCTTTTCCAATTTTTTCAAGTGCGTCAATTTCTTGATTTCTCCTTTCTTTGGGCACTTAGTGTGGTAGTGTCCACGCTCACCACATGTGAAATAAATTATATGCTTCTTATCCTTCTTTGCTCCATCCCTACAACTCATGTTAGTTTTCAAATTACTTGAATTGAGTTTAGGGTTTACCTCCTTTTTCTTACCCAATGGACATTTGTCCTTGTAGTGTCCCTTTTGATTGCACCCAAAGCAAATTATGTGATCCTTTGACTTTGCTTTAATGGAGGTGGAGACTTCTTCTTGCTCCAGCATTGAGGATGATCTTTCCTCCCCCTCAATCCTTAAAGTGGAGACTTCTTCTATTTCTTCCTCACTTGAGAGGATGTGGATGATTCCACTTTCTCCTCCTCTTCGGATGTTGAACTTGACTCAACTTCTGATTTGTCCTTCTCCTTCTCTTGGACCAATGACCCCTTTTCCTTGGACTCTTCTTCTCCTTGTCTTTGTGTCGAATTTTCATGTAAAGCTATCACCTTTTTCCATAGCTCATATGCATTCTTATATTCTCCTACATTTGACACAATATATGGAGGTAATAAATTTAATACAATTCTAGTTACCTCCTTATCCGCCATCGCTTCTTCATTTTGACTCTTGGTCCAATACCGAGGTCGAACGTGTTTTACCTTCATGTCCATTGGAGCTTCAAATGGAACTTCCAATATGGTCCAATGATCCCAATCCATTTGGAACCACGTCTCCAAGCACTTCCTCCAATACTCGAAGTCATCTTGATCGTACGGAGGTGAGATCCGAATATCCCATCCAAGCGGACCTTCCGACTGTTAGTAGGAGCCCTAGAGCCAATTATTTGATGATTGACTAGGGACTTTTGTATCATATTCTATCATTAATAAAGCATGTTTGGTTATTATACTTACTTTAGTATTTGTGCCAAATAACTATGTATAATAATGTCCTTGTGTAGTAGGTTCTTATCTACATTATATCGATTGGTTGAATCGATAGTGAGATAATGTAGAGAACACTACACTAAATTATTCCTAGTCAAGCATTAATATTCAGGGACAATATTAATACATGGAGACTAGCATGTAAGTCAATTGATGACTTGAGCTCACAAGACATGGATATGTGATATCAAGTTGACACATGGGTATACATTAGAGAATGTGTACTGAATTGACCCGCCATGAGAAAGTTTCATAGATTGTCATATGAGTGTCATAAACTTTCTCATGTGACTATTAGTATAAATAGTCCTTAGACCTGAAGTCACTACGGTTCCCTACATAAGGAGTTATGTACTTTGGTATCGTCAAACGTCACTCGTAACAGGGTGGACTATAAAGGTGATCACTAGGTATGTAATGAATTATGCGGAGGGATGTGAGTGATGTAGATGAGATCTATCCCTCCCAAATGACAGGAGTGATATCTGTGGGCCCCTTGATCGAGTAGGACTACTAAAACGCACGGTCATGCTCAAATGAGTCAATATGAGATATTGAGCTCATTTGTTTGAGTGAGTCTACTCGGGGATCAAGAAATACATAGATTGATCGAGGATGACACGGTCCACACATCATTGGTCAATCTAGATATCAAGGATAGAAGGATAAGGTCATACATTATCATAGTCACGGAGGTTTAGTCGAATCTCGATTTTTCTTATTACTTGGGTACCAATGATGCATTGCTAGATGCCGCTCATTGCTTATGTGTCTAAAGCATTTAGGCACATTGCCAATGTCACGAGAACCTATTGGATCACACACTAAGGACATGATGCTTCGGGAAATCTGATCGAGAGCCCGAGTTGGGAACTCGGGAGATTTGATCGGGAAATCTGATCGGAAGCCCGAGTTGGGAACTCAGGAGATCTGATCGGGAGATCTGATCGGGAGCTCGAGTTGGGAACTCGGGAGACTAGTTCGCGAGCTCGTGACAGAAGCTCGGGAGACTCAGGTCGAGAGCTCCGGTCAGGAGCTCAGGGACTTGGTCGGGAGCTCGGCGCTCGGCAGACTGGGTCGGCTCTCGACAGACTGGGTTGGGAGCTCGACGTTCGATAGACTGGGTCGGGAGCTCGACAGACTGGGTTGGGAGCTCTGTGACTTGCTCGACAGACTTGGTCGGGAGACCTGGTCAGAAGCTTGAGAGGATCGGTCGGAATTGCAGGGGAAATTCATTAAAGTGTTTAATGAAGGAAAGAGGAAAGTCTCTCTTCATTGGATGAAGAGAAGGTGAAGAGTTACATGAAAAGATGTACTCTTTATTGGCTTTAATGAAGGGAAGTCAAAGAGACAAAAGACTGTTCATATTCATGAGATGAGTATAAAAGAGAGTCTAGTCATTTTGAATGAAAAGAGAGAGCTATCCATTCTTCCCTTCCTCTCTGCTTCCTCTTCTCCCTCTTGGCCGAAACCCTTTTGGGTTCTTGGATGTCTTGTGAACTACCTCCAGTTGCTAACACAACTAAGGTAGTTCTTCCCGAAGTTGAGAGATCGTGTCCATGTGGATACGAATAGAGGCACGGACACTTGAACGTGTAAGAGATCCGGCGCATCTTGGACGAGCGGGATAAGTGAAAGGGCATGCTCCAAAGGTATACACTTTAGATAGATCTATTAGATAGATGAACTTTGTACAAGTTTTTCTTTCGCATGGATCGCTCGAGGGATCTTATTTCCGCTACGTTTTGTGTTTTGGTGTCGGGAGATCCCAACAGTGGTATCAGAGCCACTTGCGAAAGATCGTACAAAGTTTTATGCATTTTTTATGTGATATAGAAGTAGGACAAGATTTATTATGAGTTGTATATAACTATATAATATAGAAGTCGGGCTCCCGACCTCCCACTCGGGAAGACAGACCCCTGTGGTAATACCGAGCCGAAGCCTCCCGAGGCCACTCGGGAAGACAGACGCTCGGGTCATCCCGGGAGAGGAGTGATGAACCCAATTACCATGCTCAAAAGCAATGTGTCACGAGTGTGAGTCTCAAATTTAGAAATTTATAAAGCTAAAATCCCTTGCTAACAAAATAGAAATATAGAATAGGGGCCTCAGATCGTATTTTTCCAAGGACTAGTTGAATGAATGTTTAACTCGAGCTTGCATGTTTATTTGTCGTTTGAATGTTTTCGGTTTTCTAATAAAATGAGGTTTTTGTGATAAGGAATTGACAATATGAAATAGCAATTCAGGACAACGTAGAATTAACTAAGCAAGGTGGAAGTGTAAGAACTAAACTTAACCTAATTGACAATTAAGCAAGAAAATTTAAACTATGGAATTGAACTTAAGAACTAATTGCAGGAAATTAATTGCAGTAAATGAATTGCAAGATAAAGAGAATTAGAACAAACTTGGCTTAAGAGCTTGACTTGAATTGTTAAGGAAACAATTTGAACAACTTAAAGAAATAAATGCTTGAAACTAGAAATTATCCTAATTAAACATCAAATCAAGTTTATCATCAAGTTTCTCTTTGCCGTCACACAATGATCAAGCTATGAACCCCCTAGTTTGAAAACCATCGAAGGAAAACTTCCTTGGATCAATTTGTTGTATGTTACCTTCCTGATCGGTCAACCCGACCGATCAGACCCTCTTCTGATCGGTCTCGGGACCGATCAGAGAACCCTCTGTCCGATCACCAGCACTGATCAGTAGTTGAAACGCTTCTGCCAAACTCTCCTTCTTGACGCACTGATCCACGATCGAGCCCAAAATCCTCAGAACAGCATCGGAGAACCCCTCCTTACGGTCCTTCAGCTTGAGTTGATGGAGATCAGCGATCAAACAGAAGAAATCAGTAGAATGGAACTCCGGCGACACCCTCACCGAACTCCTTCAGCTGTGAAGAATGATTAGCAAACCGAACCTAAAATCTCACCTCAACGATCTGAAATATTGAAGATGAACAGATTGGATGTTGGTCGCGCGTGATCTAAGAAGAAAACGAGAAACCAAATCGATGAAGAACTGATGAAGAACAAGAAGAACTGGAAACTCTACTCTGCGATGCGATCCGCGACATGCGACGACTGGAGAAGAAGAGGGAATTCCCTTTTAATTAAAACCATTTGAATTTGAACGGCCCAGATCTCCTTTGCTCCATCCAACGGTCAGATTAAGTCCGATTTGAACCAAACTCCCCAGATCTTGATCTGTGGCTCCGATCTATCTGTCCTTAGCTCGGATCAACCAGATCTATGGCAGATCAGATCTTCCCTTCTTTTGAATGGATGGTCTAGATTCTCTTGAGCTTGATCCAACGGTCAAATTGCTTCTGATTTGGATGAAATTTTCAGATCTTGATCAGTGGTCATGATTGACTCTATCTTGAACTCGGATTGATCAGAAGTTGACCGATGGTTCAGATCAAGCTGTTCTCTTGAATGGACGGCTCATATTAACCCGATGCTTGATCCCGTTGATCCGGATCCAATTCTGACTCAAGTTTGACCCAATTTGATCTAGGTCCATGATCATTTGAAACCTACAAAATGATACTCAAATTTAGTGCCAAAATATCTCAAATATACAAAGAATTGAATTAAAAATCAAAATAGAGGAAATACATGAAACCTAATATAAATGCAAACTTAAGCATATAATAGTGGATTAAAACATGGATTTGAGAGCCTAAATTTATCAACAAAATGGTAATTATCAAGGAGCCCCGAGACCATCTCGGGAAAGAGGAGTCCAAAGATCATACCGTAGCAATAAGGATCTCGGATTCATTTGATGAATCAAGGGCAGCGACTTATTCACGGGGTCAGCAAAATATATTTTGTTTTTGCTCAAGGGGCAAATTTTGTTTTTGCACTCATAATAAAATCAATGTCTTAAATCTATTGTGTATGATTTGTAACGCTCACTTTTTTTTTCTTTTTGACCACCATAAAGCGGCGTTACGTTAACATACTTAGGGCATGTAGACATCATAATGCAGCGGAAAACATTAAACTTACACCTACATGCACTTTCTACCATTCCTAACATCATAACATACCTAGCATCATGTCATATTTTAGCATCATGTCATACATAGCATCATGTCATACTTTAGCATTCTGTCATACTTTAGCATCATGCCATAGAGTCATAGTCATATTCAAGTACTTAGTAGTAAAGGTAAAGTTCTATCATAAGACAAGCAACATATGGTCTCTTGGCCAAGTCACTATCACACACATTCTGCAATGCCCTCCAGTTGCTTCCTTACTGTTCCTTTGCGTGATCTGCGGTATAAGAAAATAAAACTATAAGCACACAGGCTTAGTAAGACTCTTTCCTACTCACTAAAACCATCCGTCACTTAATCATAAACATATGAAACATTAGCACACTTAGCGCTTTACTTAGAACATCATCCTTAACATCACTTAGCATTCATTGGACATGTCATGGACATAGCTTCATCCCATTCATAGCATGGCATAACATAACCGTAAACATTCGGGTATGGCATAATACTTGACATCACATAAACATCGTAAACATTCATAGCATGGCATAGTACTTGATATAGACATAAACATCGTAAACATTCATGGCATGGCATAGTACTCGATATAGACATAAACATCGTAAACATTCATGGCATGGTATAATACTCGACATAGACATAAATAAAATCATGGCATAAATCTAATTACAATCATGGCATCCCCTACTAGCATGAGCATGAACAAAATAATGGCATTCTAACGTAACATAACATAATTAAACCATGGCATCCTAAACTAACATAACCATCAATGAACTCATGGCATCCTAACTTAGTATACACATAATTAAAGCATGGCATTCTAAATTAGCATAAAATCATGGCATCCTAAACTAACATGAATATAGATAAAATCATGACATCCTAAACTATCATAAACACAATTAAAGCATGGCATTCTAAACTAGCATCAAATCATGGCATACACATAAATAACATCATGGCATAAACGTAACTAATATCATGGCATAAGCTTAAATAATATCATGGCATAAACATAAATAAAATTATGGCATAAACACGAATAAAATCATGACATAAACATAAATAAAATCATGGCATAAACATACCTTCATAACATACTTTTCGTAAACATACTTTTCATAACATAATGCATAACATGAATGGATGCATGTGGCAATCGTGCATATATATATATATATATATATATATATATATATATATATATATATATAAGGATGCTTAATCTTGAAAACATGCTTTTAACATAATCATAACTTTCATTGGGCCCTGGCTTGTACCACATTCATTCATCATATGCGCGCATCCCTAAGTAAATACGAGGTAGCTAATCTCGACCTACTAGGGTAAGGACAGCTTCATCGGTAGTCCCGAACCATAAGGACAGCATCATCGGTAGTCCCGAACCGTGGACAGCATCATCGGTAGTCCAGAACCGTGGACCTTACTTAGGTCCGGTACAAGCCCATAAAATAAAATAAATGCTTTCATATGCTTCTTCATTCATCATCATTCATAGCATATTCATTCGTTCATCATTCTTTCATCATCATTATGCCTTAAAGACATCATCATGCATAGCATATTCATTCATTCATCCTACTTAACCTTCATTCATCATTTTCGTTCTTAGACATGGCATAGGTACATATCATTCATGTAGCATGGCATACACACATAAGCATGGCATACATTCATATCATTCGTAAGACATGGCATACATACATATCATTCATACATCATGGCATACATACATATCATTCCTAAATCATGGCACATGTCTAAACATTCTATATTTCATGACATATAAGCTAAAGGTTTAGTTAACATGGTATTCTTCCACCTTACTTAAGCATACCTCATAATAACCTATACCCAAGCATCTTGGTAGGGTTATCCCTGCTTTAGTCCCAGGTTAGATCCTTGGCCGAAACTTCCAGGCCATGGGGGCATGGAGAAATTCCATTAAAACCCCAAATCAATTGCTTAAACCCTACCCATACCTTACCATAGGCTATTGGGCCCTTACTTGAAATAAGTCCTAGCTTCCCACCCTAATAGGGTACTTGGCCAAAACCCATAGGGTATCTAGCCCATGTGAAACATTCACATAAACACCCTTCATCTCCCTTATATCATGATAAAACCTAAAACATATACTTAGGGTTTAAAACCAACCTTACACATGGGTCTTTCATGTTGGCCGAAACCCTAGGGTACTCTAGGGTACCCCAAAAATTCCCAAAAATTATATTTACTTACTACACATCATAAGGGAACATTATTCAACATTATCAAGATTTTTGGCATAATTATAGACCCCAAAATCATGGTGGCTGAAACCCACAAACCTAGGGTTCTTGGTTTCCTTTCCTTCTTGTTGGCCGAAACCCATAGGGTCTCTAGGGTACTCCAAAAATTCCCAAAAATTATATTTACTTACTAAACATCATAAGGGAACATTAAACAACATTATCAGGATTTTTGGCATAATTATAGACCCCAAAATCATGGTGGCCGAAACCCACAAACCTAGGGTTCTTGGTTTCCTTTCCTTCTTGTTGGCCGAAACCCATAGGGTCTCTAGGGTACTCCAAAAATTCCCAAAAATTATATTTACTTACTAAACATCATAAGGGAACATTAAAAAACATTATCAGGATTTTTGGAATAATTATAGACCCCAAAATCATGGTGGCCGAAACCCACAAACCTAGGGTTCTTGGTTTCCTTACCTTGTTGTTGGCCGAAACCCATAGGGTCTCTAGGGTACTCCAAAAATTCCCAAAAATTATATTTACTTACTAAACATCATAAGGGAACAATAAAAAATATTATCACGATTTGTTTCATAATTATAGACCCCAAAATCATGGTGTCCGAAACCCACAAACCTAGGGTTCTTGGTTTCCTTACCTTGTTGTTGGCCGAAACCCATAGGGTCTCTAAGGTACTCCAAAAATTCCCAAAAATTATATTTACTTACTAATCATCATAAGGGAACATTAAAAAACATTATCAGGATTTTTGGCATAATTATAGACCCCAAAATCATGGTGGCCGAAACCCACAAACCTAGGGTTCTTGGTTTCCTTACCTTGTTGTTGGCCGAAATCCATAGGGTCTCTAGGATACTCCAAAAATTCCCAAAAATTATATTTTCTTACTAAACATCATAAGGGAACATAAAATAACATTATAAGGTTTTTTATCATATTTACAGACTTTTAAATCATGCTGGCCGAAATCCATAAACTCAAGGACCTTGGTTTTTCTTTCCTTTCAACATCTCATCCAAAAACTAACCCATATATCATGCTAAAAATCATGGAAATCATAGATAACTATTATACCACAGGTGAGGGAGTCTTACCTTGGGGTTTCTAAATTTTTAGACCTTGGATGGAGGGAAGGAAGAAGACTTGATGTCTCTTGACCACACCTAGTCCTTGGATCCTTGTAAGAACTTTAGATCTTAGGTGATGGAGCCTTGGTGGAAGCTTTTCCAAGGGAGAACTCTTCCTTAGAGTTTCCGCTAGAATGAGGAGGGAGGAGGGGAGCAAATGCACTTGATGATGAAGAGAAGTAACCCCCCTAACCCCCTTTTTATAGCTCCTTTAAAGAGGCAAATGAATAGTCTTTCATGACCCTTCATCTCCTTCTACTTCTTAACCCACCTCTACTTCATTTACTCATACCAATTCCTTGCTAGGTGAGTTGGTTAAAGCCTTCATGGTTGTACAAGAGGTCCAAGGTTCAATCCTTGCCCCATGCACCTTTATTTTTATTTTATTTTTCATTTTATTTAAACCTTTTCCTCTAATTTTCGAAAATCCCCTTTTTATTTCGAAAATTCCCCAACAATCACCCATAATAGGCTAATATTCCTAAATAAAATTCTTTTATATTTATATTAATTTTTACCTAATTAATACCTATTTTTGGGACCTATTTAAAGCTCATTCGTACCTAATTTCTTCATTAAAATAGGAAAAATTAGGCTAAGACTTACCCATAATCATGATAATATGCCTAATTAAATTCTATTTATATTTATACTAATTATTACCTATTTATACTAATTATTACCTAAAATCCACCTATAATCATGGTACTAAAAACTCCATGTAAGGACCATTAGTACTTAGTTTTCTCGACTTAAATGAGAAAACATATGTTTTCTAGCCCAAAGTTCGTATCAATACTTCTAGCTCCTTCGAAAATTATCTAAACATGCTCAATATTTTCATAAAATATCAAGAGAATTTTCCGGGTCGTTACAATCCCCCATACCTCGTGAAAGTTCGTCCTCGAACTTAGAATAACTCCGGGTACTTGCGCCTCATTTCGTCCTCGCGTTCCCAGGTAGCTTCCTCGAACCGCTGGCTTTGCCATAAGACCTTGACCAAGGGTACATCCCTACTCCTCAGCTTCTTGACCTCTCTATCCAAAATCTGAATGGGTCTGCTCTCGTAACTCAGGTCCCCTTGTATTTGCCCTGTCTGCGGCTCGGTCACTTGGTCCGTATTCGGGATACACTTCTTGAGCAGGGACACATGGAATACGTTATGGATAGCTGACATCTCTGGAGGTAGCTCCAGCTCGTATGCCACCTTACCAACTCTTTTCAGAATCAGATACGACCCCACATATCGTGGACTCAGCTTTCCTTTCTTCCCAAATCTTGTCACCCCTTTCATAGGCGCCACTTTGAGGAATACCAAATCCCCAACATTAAATTCCAGGGGTCTACGCCGGACATCGGCATAACTCTTCTGCCGACTCTGAGCAGTTTCTATCCGTTGTCGAATATTCTGTATAGCTTGGGTGGTGCTGTTAATGAGATCCGTTGTGTGCCCCATCTCCTTCTTTTCACCACCCTCATACCAACAGATCGGAGACCTACATCTCCTCCCATACAACGCTTCATAAGGTGTCATTCCAATAGTAGCTTGGTAGCTGTTGTTGTATGCGAATTCTGCTAAACACAAATATCGACACTAGCTTCCCTTGAAATCCAAGGCACACGCTCGCAACATGTCTTCTAGTACTTGATTCACCCGTTCAGTTTGCCCATCAGTCTGAGGGTGAAAGGCAGTACTAAATCGCAATTTAGTGCCGAGAGATTTCTGAACACACTCCCAGAAATGCGAAGTAAAACGTCCATCCCTATCTGAGATGATGGTCTTGGGAACTCCATGTAGCCTGATTACCTCCTTAACATATAACTAAGATAGTTGCTCAATCGAATAAGTCATCTTGATTGCTAAGAAGTGAGCGGACTTAGTCAATCTGTCCACAATGACCCATATCGCATCATATCCATTTGTAGTCCGGGGAAGTCCTGAAATGAAATCCATTGAGACATCTTCCCATTTCCATTCCGAAATTGGAAGTGGCTGCAGAACTCCTCCGGGACGCTGGTGTTCTGCTTTCACTTGCTGACAGGTCATGCAAGTACTGATATACTGGGCCACATCCCTCTTCATACCGGACCACCAAAACTTCCCCTTCAGATCCTGATACATCTTGGTGGACCCTGGATGCATCGAGTAAGGGGTTCCGTGAGCTTCTGCAAGTATCTCCTTTCGAAGCTCCGGATCATTAGGGATACATAAACGATCCCTAAGGTAGAGTACTCCCCCTTCGGCGATAAGAAAACCATCGCCCTTTCCTTCCAGGATCTCCTGTTTTATTTTCTGCAGACTCCTATCCCATCTTGTTTTTCCACTATATCCTCGAACAGCAGGGGTGATATTGTCATGGTGGAAAGTCGTCCGGAGATGACCTCGACCCCAAAATTTACAATTTCTTCTTTGAGTGGTCGGGGTAATATGGCTATGGACATCAGGGTGGCACTTGACTTCCGACTGAGTGCATCGGCCACCTTGTTTGCCTTCCCTGGATGGTAGAAGATCTCGCAGTCATAGTCTTTTACCAGCTCAAGCCATCGGCGTTGCCTCATATTCAAGTCCTTCTGAGTGAAGAAATACCGCAGACTCTGATGGTCTGTATAAATTCGACACTGCGCTCCGTACAGATAATGCCTCCATATCTTAAGAGCAAAGACCACCGCGGCCAGTTCCAGATCA
The DNA here is from genome assembly GCA_024364735.1 of Boesenbergia rotunda. Lineage (NCBI taxonomy): Eukaryota > Viridiplantae > Streptophyta > Magnoliopsida > Zingiberales > Zingiberaceae > Boesenbergia > Boesenbergia rotunda. Next base: position 17,592 of record JAGFNQ010009158.1, on the reverse strand, counting down.
TGAGTGGGGTAATTCTGTTCATATTCCTTGAGTTGCCTAGAGGCATAAGCAATGACCTTACCACTCTGCCTAAGTACAGCTCCAAGTCTTAGCTTGGAAGCACCGCTGTATATATCGAAGTTCTGATTATCTCTTTGACATATAATTGGCTAATGTCATTATTAACTCCATGATATAATTATATGCATATATCATAGTTATATACTTATTTTAATTATGGGTAAACCTAATAATAGTATGCTTCCGAATATTAGTTCTCAGCCCGAGTTACGAATTATATTAGTTGTATGATTATTATAGAATAGGTGAGATCCTACTTATTATATTACCATAAAATAACTTAAGGTAGTCTTATATATTATATATAAGATATCAGTGACCCATAACCTATAATAAGTGTTAACATAATTAGAACCCTACCCTATACATCCCTACCTAAGTTATACCATATGACCTATACCATTAATTATATCGGTATTAATATCATGGAACTAATGCTATACGCTAACATAGGTGAGAGTGTTAAAATCTCCTGTGGGTAGGCTATCAGATAATTTTCTACATGTGACTATATTATAGATTATACATAATATCATAAATTATAGTTTCTTTTCTACGCCTATATTATTCTAAATATTTAATTCCTAAAATAAGATAAAATATCATTCATCGTTACATATCGTAACGTACTTTTCATCATAAATATCATTCATACTGGCATACCTTAAAATCATAAGACATCTTCCTACTATAAGACATGTAAAAAGGTACTTACTTGGAAGCGGCAGGAAGAGGGCTTGATGTGTGTGTAGTGAGATGGTAACTGCTCTGATACCAACCTGTAACGCCCGCTTTTTTTTTCTTTTGACCACCATAAAGCGGCGTTACGTTAACATACTTAGGGCATGTAGACATCATAATGCAGCGGAAAACTTTAAACTTACACCTACATGCACTTTCTACCATTCCTAACATCATAACATACCTAGCATCATGTCATATTTTAGCATCATGTCATACTTAGCATCATGTCATACTTTAGCATTCTGTCATACTTTAGCATCATGTCATAGAGTCATAGTCATATTCAAGTACTTAGTAGTAAAGGTAAAGTTCTATCATAAGACAAGCAACATATGGTCTCTTGGCCAAGTCACTATCACACACATTCTGCAATGCCCTCCTGCTGCTTCCTTACTGTTCCTTTGCGTGATCTGCGGTATAAGAAAATAAAACTATAAGCACACAGGCTTAGTAAGACTCTTTCCTACTCACTAAAACCATCCGTCACTTAATCATAAACATATGAAACATTAGCACACTTAGCGCTTTACTTAGAACATCATCCTTAACATCACTTAGCATTCATTGGACATGTCATGGACATAGCTTCATCCCATTCATAGCATGGCATAACATAACCGTAAACATTCGGGTATGGCATAATACTTGACATCACATAAACATCGTAAACATTCATAGCATGGCATAGTACTTGATATAGACATAAACATCGTAAACATTCATGGCATGGCATAGTACTCGATATAGACATAAACATCGTAAACATTCATGGCATGGTATAATACTCGACATAGACATAAATAAAATCATGGCATAAATCTAATTACAATCATGGCATCCCCTACTAGCATGAGCATGAACAAAATAATGGCATTCTAACGTAACATAACATAATTAAACCATGGCATCCTAAACTAACATAACCATCAATGAACTCATGGCATCCTAACTTAGCATACACATAATTAAAGCATGGCATTCTAAATTAGCATAAAATCATGGCATCCTAAACTAACATGAATATAGATAAAATCATGACATCCTAAACTATCATAAACACAATTAAAGCATGGCATTCTAAACTAGCATCAAATCATGGCATACACATAAATAACATCATGGCATAAACGTAATAATATCATGGCATAAGCTTAAATAATATCATGGCATAAACATAAATAAAATCATGGCATAAACACGAATAAAATCATGGACATAAACATAAATAAAATCATGGCATAAACATACCTTCATAACATACTTTTCGTAAACATACTTTTCATAACATAATGCATAACATGAATGGATGCATGTGGCAATCGTGCATATATATATATATATATATATATATATATATATATATATATATATATATAAGGATGCTTAATCTTGAAAACATGCTTTTAACATAATCATAACTTTCATTGGGCCCTGGCTTGTACCACATTCATTCATCATATGCGCGCATCCCTAAGTAAATACGAGGTAGCTAATCTCGACCTACTAGGGTAAGGACAGCTTCATCGGTAGTCCCGAACCGTAAGGACAGCATCATCGGTAGTCCCGAACCGTGGACAGCATCATCGGTAGTCCAGAACCGTGGACCTTACTTAGGTCCGGTACAAGCCCATAAAATAAAATAAATGCTTTCATATGCTTCTTCATTCATCAACATTCATAGCATATTCATTCGTTCATCATTCTTTCATCATCATTATGCCTTAAAGGCATCATCATGCATAGCATATTCATTCATTCATCCTACTTAACCTTCATTCATCATTTCCGTTCTTAGACATGGCATAGGTACACATCATTCATGTAGCATGGCATACACACATAAGCATGGCATACATTCATATCATTCGTAAGACATGGCATACATACATATCATTCATACATCATGGCATACATACATATCATTCCTAAATCATGGCACATGTCTAAACATTCTATATTTCATGACATATAAGCTAAAGGTTTAGTTAACATGGTATTCATCCACCTTACTTAAGCATACCTCCTAATAACCTATACCCAAGCATCTTGGTAGGGTTATCCCAGCTTTAGTCCCAGGTTAGATCCTTGGCCGAAACTTCCAGGCCATGGGGGGCATGGAGAAATTCCATTAAAACCCCAAAATCAATTGCTTAAACCCTACCCATACCTTACCATAGGCTATTGGGCCCTTACTTGAAATAAGTCCTAGCTTCCCACCCTAATAGGGTACTTGGCCGAAACCCATAGGGTATCTAGCCCATGTGAAACATTCACATAAACACCCTTCATCTCCCTTATATCATGATAA
>JAGFNQ010009158.1:0-12336 GCA_024364735.1 Boesenbergia rotunda | reverse complement strand
ATAGAATTCTTTGCACAGGTCTAGGTTTATATCGTGTTGACAATAAACTAACTGCTCTATCCCAAAGTATGTAACTATCTCGGTGATTTGGGTGGATTTTTCTTGATGGTATACCCTATTGAGGTATCAACAATTCATTACAATGAACTCATTTTCATTGAACCTTTTCTACACTCTACGGATCGGAACCTAGACACTCCCGAGTCTCCCCAACTTTGGTGAGACGATCCCCCACCTCTTGGCCTTTTAGAGACCACCCTAATATGCAATACACGCATACATGTATACCAAACCACCCCGCAAAGGAAAAAAGACAAGGAAAACATGCAACAATAAACACATTAGTCCCAAATCAAGGTTTAAATGAAAAATTAATCGTAAACAACGATACCTTTTTGCCAATCGTTTCATGATGATGATTTAGAAGTCTAGACTTGAGAGGAGATGTCTTACAAACCCTAGATCGTAGATCGGGGTTAGAGAAGGCTTAGGGAAGTATTTTAGAGCTTGGGAGAGGCTTAGAACACAAGAGGAGCTCGAGAGAGGGAGATTTCCGCAGGGGGTGGCAACCAAAACCCTTGGTTTTGGCCACCCCGTGCGCATGTTCTTTTATAGATCCCGCGGACTAGTCGACTGCCTTCATAGAATGTTATTCCAACCGAGATCAGTCTACTGCCCCTGGGGCAGTCGACTGATAAAACATATAGATTATTTCTGTGTTATGGACCAGTCGACTGGCACTGAGCCAGTCGACTGATACCTGAAATGTAACGCCCGCTTTTTTTTTTCTTTTGACCACCATAAAGCGGTGTTACGTTAACATACTTAGGGCATGTAGACATCATAATGCAGCGGAAAACTTTAAACTTACACCTACATGCACTTTCTACCATTCCTAACATCATAACATACCTAGCATCATGTCATATTTTAGCATCATGTCATACTTAGCATCATGTCATACTGTAGCATTCTGTCATACTTTAGCATCATGTCATAGAGTCATAGTCATATTCAAGTACTTAGTAGTAAAGGTAAAGTTCTATCATAAGACAAGCAACATATGGTCTCTTGGCCAAGTCACTATCACACACATTCTGCAATGCCCTCCTGCTGCTTCCTTACTGTTCCTTTGCGTGATCTGCGGTATAAGAAAATAAAACTATAAGCACACAAGCTTAGTAAGACTCTTTCCTACTCACTAAAACCATCCGTCACTTAATCATAAACATATGAAACATTAGCACACTTAGCGCTTTACTTACAACATCATCCTTAATATCACTTAGCATTCATTGGACATGTCATGGACATAGCTTCATCCCATTCATAGCATGGCATAACATAACCGTAAACATTCGGGTATGGCATAATACTTGACATCACATAAACATCTTAAACATTCATAGCATGGCATAGTACTTGATATAGACATAAACATCGTAAACATTCATGGCATGGCATAGTACTCGATATAGACATAAACATCGTAAACATTCATGGCATGGTATAATACTCGACATAGACATAAATAAAATCATGGCATAAATCTAATTACAATCATGGCATCCCTTACTAGCATGAGCATGAACAAAATAATGGCATTCTAACGTAACATAACATAATTAAACCATGGCATCCTAAACAAACATAATCATCAATGAACTCATGGCATCCTAACTTAGCATACACATAATTAAAGCATGACATTCTAAATTAGCATAAAATCATGGCATCCTAAACTAACATGAATATAGATAAAATCATGACATCCTAAACTATCATAAACACAATTAAAGCATGACATTCTAAACTAGCATCAAATCATGGCATACACATAAATAACATCATGGCATAAACGTAAATAATATCATGACATAAGCATAAATAATATCATGGCATAAACATAAATAAAATCATGGCATAAATACGAATAAAATCATGGCATAAACATAAATAAAATCATGGCATAAACATACCTTCATAACATACTTTTCGTAAACATACTTTTCATAACATAATGCATAACATGATGGATGCATGTGGCAATCGTGCATATATATATATATATATATAAGGATGCTTAATCTTGAAAACATGTTTTTAACATAATCATACTTTCATTGGGCCCTGGCTTGTACCACATTCATTCATCATATGCGCGCATCCCTAAGTAAATACGAGGTAGCTAATCTCGACCTACTAGGGTAAGGACAGCTTCATCGGTAGTCCCGAACCGTAAGGACAGCATCATCGGTAGTCCCGAACCATGGACAGCATCATCGGTAGTCCAGAACCGTGGACCTTACTTAGGTCCGGTACAAGCCCATAAAATAAAATAAATGCTTTCATATGCTTCTTCATTCATCATCATTCATAGCATATTCATTCGTTCATCATTCTTTCATCATCATTATGCCTTAAAGGCATCATCATGCATAACATATTCATTCATTCATCATACTTAACCTTCATTCATCATTTCATTCTTAGACATGGCATAGGTACACATCATTCATATAGCATGGCATACACACATAAGCATGGCATACATTCATATCATTCGTAAGACATGGCATACATACATATCATTCATACATCATGGCATACATACATATCATTCCTAAATCATGGCACATGTCTAAACATTCTATGACCTAACATATATTTCATGACATATAAGCTAAAGGTTTAGTTAACATGGTATTCTTCCACCTTACTTAAGCATACCTCCTAATAACCTATACCCAAGCATCTTGGTAGGTTTAACCCAACTCTAGTCCTAGGTTAGATCCTTGGCCGAAACTTCTAGACCATGGGGGGTATGGAGAAATTCCATTAAAACCCCAAATCAATTGCTTAAACCCTACCCATACCTTACCATAGGGCCATTAGGCCCTTACTTGAAATAAGTCCTAGCTTTCCACCCTAATAGGGTACTTGGCCGAAACCTATAGGGTATCTAGCCCATGTGAAACATTCACATAAACACCCTTCGTCTCCCTTATATCATGATAAAACATAAAACATATACTTAGGGTTTAAAACCCACCTTACACATGGGTCCTTCATGTTGGCCGAAATCCTAGGGTACTCTAGGGTACCCCAAAAATTCCCAAAAATTATTCCTAACTTCTAAACATCATAAGGGAACATCAGATAACATTATCATGATTTTTAACATATTTATACATTTAAATCATGCTGGCTGAAACCTATAAACATAGGGACCTTGGTTTTGTCCCTTTCATGTTGGCCGAATCCCTAGAGTGTCCTAGGGTACTCCAAAAATTCCCAAAAATTATACTTAATGTCTACACATCATAAGGGAACATCAAATAACATTATCATGATTTTTAACATATTTATAGACATTTAAATCATGCTGGCCGAAACCTATAAACATAGGGACCTTGGTTTTGTCCCTTTCATGTTGGCCGAATCCCTAGAGTTTCCTAGGGTACTCCAAAAATTCCCAAAAATTATAATTAACGTCTAAACATCATAAGGGAATATCAAATAACATTATCATGATTTTTAACATATTTATAGATATTTAAATCATGCTGGCCGAAACCTATAAACATATGGACCCTGGGTTTTGTCCCTTTCATGTTGGCCGAATCCCTAGAGTGTCCTAGGGTACTCCAAAAATTCCCAAAAATTATACATAACCTCTACACATCATAAGGGAACATCAAATAACATTATCATGATTTTTAACATATTTATAGACATTTAAATCATGCTGGCCGAAATCCATAAACTTAAGGACCTTGGTTTTTCTTTCCTTTCAACATCACATCCAAAAACTAACCCATATATCATACTAAAAATCATGGAAATCATAGATAACTATTATAACACAGGTGAGGGAGTCTTACCTTGGGGTTTCTAAATTTTTAGACCTTGGATGGAGAGAAGGAAGAAGACTTGATGTCTCTTGACCACACCTAGTCCTTGAATCCTTGTAAGAACTTTAGATCTTGGGTGATGGAGCCTTGGTGGAAGCTTTTCCAAGGGGGAACTCTTCCTTAGAGTTTCGGCTAGAATGAGGAGGGAGGAGGGGAGCAAATGCACTTGATGATGAAGAGAAGTAACCCCCCAAACCCCCTCTTTATAGCTCCTTTAAAGAGGCAAATGAAGAGTTTTCCATGGCCCTTCATCTTCTTCTACTACTTAACCATCATCCACTTCCTTTCCTCATAAGAATTCCTTGCTAGGTGAGTTGGTTAAAGCATTCATGGTTGTACAAGTGGTCCAAGGTTCAATCCTTGGCCCATGCACCTTTATTTTTATTTTATTTTTATTTTATTTAAACCCCTTTTTCTTATTTTCGAAAATTCCCTTCTATTTCGAAAATTCCCATAAAATCCCCCATAATTATGCTAATATTCCTAAATAAAATTCTTTTATATTTATATAAAATTCACCTAATTAATACCTATTTTTGGAGCCCATTTAAAGCCCATTAGTACCTAATTTCTCGATTTAAGTAAGAAAATTGAGCTAAGACTTACCTCTAATCATGCTAATATTTCTAATTAAATCATATTTATATTTATACTAATTTTTCCTAAACTATTTATGTTTATACTAATTTTTCCCTAAAATCCAACAATAATTATGGTGCTAGAAATGCCCATATAAGGCCCATTAGTACTTAGTTTTTTTCAATTTAAATGAGAAAACATGGATTTTCTAGCCCAAAGTTCGTATCAATACTTCTAGATCCTTCGAAAATTATCTAAATATGCTCAATATTTTCATAAAATATCAAGAGAATTTTTCGGGTCGTTACATGAAATCCTAGTTTCTCAGTCTAATTTCAGAAATGCCTAATTAATTCCACAAATCTCCAAAAAATTTAAAATTTCGTGGAGAGATTTATCGATCCTATGTCTACTTGGGAAAATATGTTTTCAATCAAAACTATTCCGAATCCCAAGATTGGTACAATCTTCAAAGTTATCAAAATTGGGTCATTTAAACTTAACTAGAAGTTCTAATTCGGGCCTCTTCTTGATGCTTCCTCCCATACTTATTCATAATACACTAATAGCATCAAGTTATATGGTATTTACACATTAAAACCAATTTCTCTAAATAATAATTCCATTTTCACCTTTTTCTCCATAAATCTTCCATTTAATGTGCCAATTCCCTAAGATTAAGGCTAACTTTAGTCTTTTAAAACTTTTTGACACATTCCATAGACCATCTAATCTCATAGGAAAAAACCTCCTGAGATCCATTGACCTTGGATCCCATTTTGGCTCCTTGGGGGCTCTCTTAGACTTCTAGCTCTAGTTACCTCCCTAGGTAACTTATCCACAAATGCAAGACCACACCGGTGTCCCTCCGGTGCTTCTTGACCTTCCACTAATACTCTCTTAACCCTATTGACTTTTTTCTTGGTCACATTCTTTTCGTTTCCTTTAAATGGCTTTTCTTTGCCATTTTTGAGCTTTTCTTTACCATAAATATAAGGCATCCTTGAATATGATATTTTTCCAACATTTGCTTTCCTAGAGTGGTATCCTAGACCCGGCCTACCATTTCTATGGTTTTGATCATTTGGTATCACATTCAATTCCTTAGACTCCCTAATAAATTTATCTAGGTTCTTTTCTAATTTATCAAGTTTTGCTTTCAAAACTTGATTTTCCTTTTCCAAATCCCTAACCTTAGTATCACTATGCTTATTTTGACCATTCCTAGGTCTACCCATTTTCCTAGGCATGTGTCTCCCTTTCATAGGGTTGATGTCTTGATCCTTAGTTCTAGAAATCCTAGTTTTATCACAAATCATAGATTTTTGAACATTTTGGCACACAATAGTATTTTAGTTCTATCATGATACTTAAATTCAAAATTACATCTAGGCAAGCAATTATTAACATTTCTAGCATTCATGGAAGAATTTGAAGCATAAGTAAAGTTAGGGATTACCTCCCTTACCCTTGGGGCTCCTCCTTGATGTGAGCTCCTCTTCCTTTCTTCTTTCTCCCATCTCCTAAGGTGCTCCATCTTTTTAAGCTCTCCTTTCCTTGGATATTGAGTGTGGTAATGTCCTAGCTCCCCGCACGTATAGCACCTAATGTGCTTCTTTTCTTTCTTCTCATTACAACCCACATTCGTTCTTAAATTAATGGGCTTGGGTTTAGAGAGTACCTCATTATTACCTAGTGGACACATGTCCTTGTAGTGCCCCCTTTTGTTGCATCCAAAGCATAGAATATGTTCTTTTGATTTGGCTTTGGTGGAGCTTGGACCTTTTTCTTGCTCTGGTATAGTTGAGGGTCTCTCCTCCCCCTCAATCCTTGAAATTGATACCTCTTCTTCTTCTCTTGAGGAAGTTGATGATTCTTCACTAAATTTTGCCACCTCACTTGATGAGGTTGACACTTCCTTTTCCTCTTGGTCTTCTTGGACTCTTGAACTTATTTCTTCGGGCTCTTCTACTAGTTGAGCTTGTGTAGGGTTCTTATGAACTTCTTCCAATTTATTCCACAACTCATATGGATTTGTATATGTCCCTACACTACTCAAAACATTTTTAGGCAAAATATTAATCAAAATATTTATTACCTTCTCATTTGCCCTCGATTTCTCTTGTTGCTCCTTAGTCCAATATGTTGGGACCGGGTGCATGTTGACAAGGATACGGGTTCGTAAAATTTTAAATTTTTACATGCAGCGAAAGAATTAGCATAAAATAATTTCCTAAATTATTTTAACCACGTATCTAGCATGCAACCTTATGATGTATGGACATGATCATAAAATAAAACTTTGCGGAAAAGTAAACTAATTTACTTTGTACCTCTCATAACTCGAAGAAAGGGACGAGATCCAACCGTAGCGTCCCTTGGAAGCTCCGCCTCTATTCGCATCCACGACGAGTTCTCTTCGGGATGACTTCGCAAAGTCACGAGTTTTGTGCCGACGAGAACTACTAGATTCTCTAAAGGCACAACTAGAAGAACAAGAGAAAATATAGGAAACTAACCACCAAGAAACGGAATCAAAATTCCGTTAAGGGAAGGAAGGAGATGTGATCCGCTTCTTCTTCTTCTTGGTTGGCTTCTCCTTCTCCTTGATGGCTCACGGCAACCAACCCTAAGGAAAGAAGTGCGCCGACCCTACGTGGATGAAGGGGCGCCGGCCCTAGGGTGGAGAAAGGGAAGAGAGGAAGAGAATAAGAGAGAGAGAGGGAGAGAATTAATCTCTTGATAGCTCTATTGATCGGAATTAAGGGCTTGCCTTTGGTTCCTTTATATTGTAGCATCTCCCTTGCCATGTCTCCCTCTTAACGGAATTTTCATAACAAATTTATCCTATAAATTCTCTTATGAATTATTCCGTTTAAACCAAGTTTTATTATAACTAATTTTATAATAAAACTAATACTTCTCTCTTTTAATTATGGAATAAAATTTATATAAAATTTTCTTATCATGGATAAATCAAATCATAATTGATTTTATAAATTAAAATTAAACCAATTCATGGTTCATTTTAATTTCCATAAAAAGAATAAATTTCTACAAATTTCTTTATAAATCTCTTTATATAAATTTCTTTATATATCAATTTATTTATCCATAATTTATAAAACAAATCGTGCTAGATTTATTTTATTAATTAAACCAATTAAATTGGTTTATTCCCTTTTTTAATGGCCGGCCAAACCAAGAGGGTGGACACCCTCTTTGGCTGGCCAAACCAAGCCAATTCCATCGCGAATTAAACTCATTTAATTCGCCCAATAAGCCTTCAAAAGACTTAGCCATTTTAAGTTTCCGTTGCGCCTCTGATTAACTCAGATTCGACTTATTTCTCTTGATCGGAAAATCCAATTTTCAACTCGTTTTAAATCCCTCGGATTACTCGTAGTGCGTGTGACTAAATAGGCTTTCGATTTATGTTGGCCGTCTATAATCAACTAATTATAGAACGATCATGAGTGGCAGCTAGTAGTACATCATGACCCCGAATTAATCGAAAGATCAACGGTTGACCTCAGAAGTAATTCTGAAACCCTTCAGCAGCTCTAATGAATCGTGCCCCATTCCCTTCACCAACTTATACCCACTTGGTTCAGGACATGGTCTGTTTGTGTCAGTCCCCACTAGACTGACTACGTCACACCTAGCCCAAGTAGTGTCTTTCTCGTCCTTTGGATTTCTAATTACTCTCATGTATTTAAGAGACTCGCACTCTAAACATGATATACTCTGGCCAGAGGTTTTGAGTAACAATCCGACGATAGGCCTGAGTATACATCTCCTCGCAAGGAGTGGTGAATCCTTTGTAGGCTACAAAGATGTTTGAACAGCCTACAAAGGATTCACCACTCCTTGGGAGGAGTTGTATACCCAGGCCTATCGTCGGATTGTTACTCAAAACCTCTGGCCAGAGTATATCATGTTTAGAGTGAGAGTCTCTAAAATACATGCGAGTAATTAGAAATCCAAAGGACGAGAAAGACACAACTTGGGCTAGGTGTGACGTAGTCAGCCTAGTGGGGACTGACACCATAGACCGTGTCCTGAACCAAGTGGGTATAAGGTGGTGAAGGGAATGGGGCACGATTCATTAGAGCTGCTGAAGGGTTTCTGAATAATTTCTTCTGAGGTCAAACCGTTGATCTTTCGATTAATTGGGGATCATGATGTACTACTAGGTGCCACTCATGATCGTTCTATAATTAATGGGTAAATTATAGACGACCAACATAAATCGAAAGCCTATTTAGTCACACGCAATACGAGTAATCCGAGAGATTTAAAACGAGTTGAAAATTGGATTTTCCGATCAAGAGAAATAAGTCGAATCTGAATTTATCAGAGGCGCAATGGAAGCTAAAAATGGCTAAGTCTTTTGAAGGCTTTTTGGACGAATTAAATGAGTTTAATTAGCGGTGGGTCGGGTTGGTTTGGCCGGCCAAAGAGGGTGTCAAAACCCCCTTTGGTGGCCGGCCACAATAAGAGAAGAAAACCAATTAATTTTGGTTTAATTAATAAAATAAATCTAGCGCGATTTGTTTTATAAATTATGGATAAATAAATTTGTATAAAGAAATTTATATAAATAAATTTATAGAAATTTATTCTTTTATGGAAGATTAAAATAATCCATGAATTGGTTTATTTTAATTTTATAAAATCAATTATGAATTGATTTTTCCATAATAAGAAAGTTTATAAATTTCTTATAAAATTTTATTCCATAATTTAAAGAGAAGAAGAATTAGTTTTATTATAAATTGGTTTATAATAAAGACTCGGTTTAAACGGAATAATTAATAAGAAAATTTATAAGATAAATTTCTTATAACTAATTCCGTTAATTCGGTTTAGAGGGAGACTTAGCAAAGGAGTTGCTACTATATAAAGGAACCAAAGGCTAGCCCTTATTCCCAATTAAGAGATTAATTATTCTCTCCCTCTCTCTCTCTTAATCTCTCCTCTATTCTTCCTTCTCCTTCATTAGGGCCGGCGCCCACCAAGGAGACCTAGGGCCGGCGCCCACCTTCCTCCATCTAGGGCCGGCGCAACCCTCTCCTCCCCTTGAGGTTGGCGTGAGCTAACAAGAAGAAGGAGAACCCGAACAAGAAGAAGAAGAAGCGGATAGCGACTCCTCTCTTCTCGGAATTCGATTTCGTTACTTCGTTAGTTAGTTTCCTATATTTTCTCTTGTTCATCTAGTTGTGCCTTCCGAGGATCTAGTAGTTCTCGTCGGCACAAAACTCGTGACTTTGTGAAGTCATCCCGAAGAGAACTCGGCGTGGACGCGAATAGAGGCGGAGCTTCCAAGGGACGCTACGGTTGGATCTCGTCCCTTACTTCGAGTTACGAGAGGTACTTGGTAAATTAGTTTACTTTTCCGCAATGTTTTATTTTATGATTATGTCAACACATCATAGGATTGCATGCTAGATACGAAGTTAAAATAATTTAGGAAATTATTTTATGCAAATTCTTCCGCTGCACGTAAAAATTTAAAATTTTACGAACTCGTATCCTTGTCGACATGCACCCGGTCCCAACACACACCTCCTTGGAGATGCTTGCTTAAGATGTTAAAGTATAAGTCTCCATGACCAAGATGACTTGAACACCGCAAGTCAAAGGATCATCGCACTTAAGCTGCGGTAAGAACTTCATTGACATATCTATATAGATAACCATATGAAGTCTTACAGCTAGTCACTCCAATGAACTAGTTCCCTTAACTAGCATCCATGTTTATCTCCGGACATCCCAATGTCACCAGCCAGTGAGAATCAGCTGATTAGAGAATAACTCATGCTAGTCTCAACAGAATTGATAGTGTCCGTTTTTATCAATTCATCGACTAGGGATATTTTCAATACTTCACATTTGCACATTTAGAGATAATCACTAGTTGTGATCCCGTCACAAATTTTCTTATGCTTTGAGTTGTATTGCGGACATTCAGTAGATGAGTTTAAGATCCCAATCAAATACACTAACATGTATACTCAAATAGTGAATTATCATTTATTAAAATAAATGTTTACAATCATAACGCGATTGCCTTAGGACACTTCTCTCATATCACTAACAAACTCCCACTTGGCCTAATGCCAATCGCTACGGTATGCAATACCACAGGCTCTAACATGACCCTCAAACTTACTCTGAGGTAAGGCCTTAGTTAAAGGATCCGCTAAATTCCTTTCAGTGGGAATTTTCTCAATTTGTATGTCATTCCTACTTATAATCTCTCTGATCAGATGATAGCGGCGAAGCACGTGTTTGGATCGCTGATGAGACCTTGGTTCCTTTGCTTGTGCAATAGCTCCATTGTTGTCACAGTAAACCGACACTGCTTCATCAATGGTTGGAACCACGCCAAGTTCGGAGATGAATTTCTTGATCCAGACTGCTTCCTTTGCTGCTTCCGAAGCTACGATATATTCTGCTTCCGTGGTAGAATCCGCTACGGTGTCTTGTTTGGAACTTTTCCAACTTACTGCGCCTCCATTCAAAGTAAATACGTATCCAGACTGCGATTTGGAGTAATCCTTATCTGTCTGGAAACTGGCATCTGTATACCCACGTATTACCATATCTCCTTCTCCATATATTAGGAACACATCCTTAGTTCTTCTTAAGTACTTAAGGATTGTCTTGACAGCCGCCCAATGATCCATTCCTGGATCCGACTGGTATCTGCTTGTGACGCTCAAAGCATACGATACATCGGGCCTAGTACACAACATAGCATACATGATAGATCCTATCGCGGATGCATAAGGAATCTTATTCATGCAAATCCTCTCGTCTTCTGTGCGCGGACACATAGACTTTGAAAGGTTGATCCCATGCCTAATGGGAAGGTAACCTTTCTTGGATTCCGACATGCTAAACCTTTTTAGCACTCGTTCTATATATGTAGACTGCGAAAGACCAAGCAACCATTTTGATCTATCTCTATAGATTCTATTCCCAAGGATATAGGTTGCATCTCCCAGGTCTTTCATGGAGAAAGTTTTGGACAACCAAATTTTAACTCTCTGTAAAACTGATATATTGTTTCCTATAATTAATATGTCATCGACATATTACTTCTATGAATACGACTGCACTCCAACTAACCTTCTTGTACACACAAGGTTCGTCAGGATTTTGTGAGAAATCAAACTCTTTGATTGTCTCATCAAAACGGATATTCCAGCTCCTTGATGCTTGCTTCAGTCCATATATGGATCGTCGAAGCTTGCATACTTTGGTTTTATCAACCAATGTGAAACCTTCAGGTTGTATCATGTATACATCCTCAAGCAGGTTTCCATTAAGGAAAGCTGTTTTCACATCCATTTGCCATATCTCATAATCATAATGAGCTGTTATGGCTAGGAGCATCCGAATGGATTTAAGCATAGCTACTGGCGAATAGGTTTCATCATAATCAATTTCTTGCTTCTGACGATATCCTTTTGCCACTAATCTAGCCTTAAAGGTAACAACATTACCTTCCATGTCGGTTTTCTTTTTGAAAACTCACTTGCACCCTATGGGCTTAATCCCTTCAGGTGGGTTAACCAAGTCCCATACTTGGTTTTCGTACATGGAATCCATTTCCGACTTCAGGGCCTCAAGGCATTTGTCCCTTTCTGAACTTTTCAGAACATCTTCATAACTGATAGGTTCGTCATCGCTTATGAGTAACACGTCGTTCGATTCACTTATGAGAAATCCGTATCTCTCTGGAATATTCCGTGTCCTATCAGTTCTACGAAGAGGTGGTGTAGTTTTAGGTTCAACTGATAGCTCATCATTATGAAGGTATTGGTTTGTGGGT
>JAGFNQ010009157.1:0-40055 GCA_024364735.1 Boesenbergia rotunda | reverse complement strand
AGCACGCCCGTGCCAGTTAAGCACGGGCAAGGCATGCTATTGAAGAACGAGAAGTCGAGAGAACACGTCCAGGCCGTGTCGATCAGCACGGGCGTGCCGCTGAGATTCTATAAAAGGGGAGAAGACCTAACACGAGAGGGGGGCGGCGGAAATCAGGGAAAAGCTTTCTTTTGTCGAGACTTGGAGGGGGAAACACCATCAAGGAGGATTTGTAATGTCTATTTCCTATCTATTTGTCAAATTCTCCGGATTTATGGAGTAGTCGTGTAAATCTTAGGAAGAGGGAGTAGCCCTAACTATTTTCATGATTTGTTATTAACTCTGTTTGTTCGATTACGCATATCCTTGTTGGTTGTATCGATTGTTGAATGATGCTTTGATTTGTTTCTACGAAAATGGTAATTGTTTAGATAGGCTTTGCAGGATTCATGTGACAGGATCCAAAGCAGTTAAGAGTCATCTACGTACGTATGCCATAGGACTAGAGATGAATTAAAGTAGATACATTGGCGTGATCTTCAAAAGAGGCCGTCGATAAATTAGGAATCAGCTTACGAATCTGGTAGACGTTTAGATAGGTCTGCGGGAATCTAGTGACAGGATTTCAGAGCATGAAAAGATCGTCTATTTCGGAAACCTTGATAGGTAAAGTTGCATTCGAATAAAAGAAACCGACCTGGGTATAAGTAGTCGTCAACGGAGAACTGTCATGATAATAGTTAGCGTAGTGAAACCGTAATCCTAAGATTGTCTTTTATCCCTCAATACTTTCGCTGATTTTCGATCGCTTGAATTGTTTGATTTAGAGCAAATTTATCATTAGAACATTCATCTGGATAATTAAAACTCGTAAGATTCTAGTACTTGTCCCAGTCCCTGTGGGATCGATATTTTATTACTTGACGACAAACCGTGCACTTGCGGAAATAACCAATTATTACTTGACGACAAACCGTGCACTTGCGGAAATAACCAATCAGTCACAAGGTCGAAAACCGTGACCTAATAAGGTATGCCTTAAATGCTTTCCCTAGAAATACCTTGTGGGCATCTATGGTAGATGCATACAAGGTTTCAAGGGATCTCTCTAAAATTAAATTAGATGAATTGTTTTCCGAATTAGAACTTTATGAACAGACTAACTGCAATATGGCCGAGAAAGGTATTGCCTTTGTTGCAGGAAAAGCTGGAAGGACAACAAAGAAAAAGCCACAACCTGAACCCGAGTCTAACTCAGACTCAGACTCAGAAGACGAAGAAGGAGATCGACCGAAGCTGGTCCGATTGGCCCGAAGCTACTATAAAGAGTTAAAGAACCAAACCAACTGAAGGAAGGCCAACTGAAGAAAGGATGAACCAGCTGAACCCACAAATGACAAAAACAAGCCCAACGTAACCTGCTATGAGTGCAAGAAGAAGGGCCACTACAAGACGGAGTGTCCAAACCTGAAGGAGACCAAAAAGACAAGAAAGAAAGCACTCCAAGCAACCTGGGACGAATCTTCCTCAGAAGAAGAAGAAGAAGCACCCCAGTCAAACCTACTAGCCCTGACCGCCTCAGAAGAAGTCGGGACCGAGTCAGAATCTGAACAAGAAGACGGCAGACTAACCTTTTCAGAAGACGGCGAAATCAAGGTAAGTGGTTTCAATAGAAGTCAATTAAACGAACTTATTTCTTATCTTTCTCGAGATTTGGCGAAAGCCAAACTCCGAGTCGAGTCCCTCCAACAGGAAGTAAAACTCCTGAAAGAGGGAGCTGACTCTAAATTCTTAACCGAGAAAGTTCAAGAAGGAACTCCTACTCAAGTTGAAAAACTTGAGAAAGAGAACTCCTCCCTGAAAACTCAGGTTAAGGATCTTATATCAGCCTTAGAACGATTCACCTCTGGTTCCAAGAATCTTGACATGATTCTTGGAAAACAGAAGTCCATTCTAAATCGATCCGGACTTGGCTATAGAACCAAATCCCGACAAAGATCTTACTTTGCTGTACTGAATCAGTCCAGAGGTAAAATTCAGGCATGGGTACCTAAACTGTACCTGAACAAACCAACTGGATCAAATCAATATTGGATCCCCAAGGACAAGATTCACATCTTGCCTAATCATTACCGTGGCTTCAGTCCAGGGGGAGCCAAATTAAAAACTATTTTTATTGTTAAATAGAATTTAATTCTTGCAATTTGCTTGATTGAGTGTTTATTTAATTTCTGCAATTTACCATGCTTAGAAATAGTTAGTATAAGGATTAAACAAACTTAACTGAAATTTGAAAACATAGTATTGGGTGGAGGTGAGATGATAGTACGTTAGGGAAACCAATTCTAATAAGATCAAGTTCACTCGGTCTCTTTAGACTGGTGAAACTAGCCGAAGCTACCGATCCAAAATCCAAACTAGTTAGACCAAAACTTTTTCAAAAATTAATTTTGAAAATGAAATTTCATTAAACGGCTTTGTCAAGGAAAGAGTTGATGATCCAATAAGGCTACGGCCAAAGAAGGCCTAGTGCCTCGCCAAGACCTGGAAGCCAATTTTTGAATTTCAAATTCAAATTACCTTTTGTCAAATTCAAATCTAACACAACTTTCAGTTAAGCATAGATTCAAACATCCTTTCAAAATAAACTTAACTATTTTCAAAAATTATTTGATATTTTCAAAATAAATAATAATCTTTCAAAGTAATTTTATTTATCAAAACCTGTCTCACAAAACCTATAAGGCTAACGTGATTGAAAACCTTAGATTTGGGTGAGATAGACTAGGCAGTGAAACTCAATTTAAGCTATTCCTGACTCTAATTGGATCCAAATCAATAAAACTCTTTATGTGTAGGAACATAAAGATTTGGACCAATGGATGTTGGATAGCGGTTGCTCCAGACACATGACTGGAGATAAATTGAAGTTCACCAAACTCAAGTTCAAGAACCTAGGATCAGTGGTATTTGGTAACAATGCTACACTTAAGGTAATTGGGTCAGGTAATATTGAGCTTAAATCTGACTTTATTATTAAGAAAGTTCTTTTGGTTGAAAACTTTAAGTTTAACTTGCTTAGCATAAGTCAGTTATGTGATTCTGGTTATATAGTCACCTTCAACAATTCTAACTACCTGATTAGAAATGTACAAGACTCAGAAATCATACTTAAGGGCACTAGGAAAAATAATGTATACACTATAAACCTTCCCTCAGTATCCAAATGTATGTTAACCCAGCTAGAACAATCTAACCTCTGGCATAGGAGACTAGGTCACACTAATTTGAGGACTATCTCAAAAGTCACCCAACTTGGTCTAATCAAAGGAATCCCCAAAATTAAAAACAATGAAAACCTAATATGTGAATTATGTAATCAAGGTAAACAAACCAAATCTAATCACAAATTAATCCAATATGACCTAACTCAAACCACACTTGAGCTCCTGCACCTTGACCTATTTGATTCACATGGAGCCAAGTCACTAAGCGGGAACCGATACTGCTTAGTAATAGTTGATGATTATTCTAGGTTTACCTGGGTTAGGTTTCTAAAAACCAAAGATGAAACCCTAAACCTATTTAATGATTTCTGCAAATTAATTGAAAATGAAAACGATACTAAAATTAAAAGACTTAGGAGCGACCACGGGGGAGAATTTGAAAATCAACGGTTTGAGAAATTTTGTAAGATCAATGGGTATTTACATGAATTTTCATGTCATAGAACCCCCCAACAAAATGGGATTGTCGAAAGAAGAAATAGAACATTACAGGAAGCCGCTAGGGCTATGCTCAACGAATTTAACTTAGCAAACCAATTTTGGGTAGAAGCGATTAGTACGACTTGTTACATCCAAAATAGGGTTCTGATTAACAAGCGACACAACAAAACACCCTATGAGCTGTACTACCATAGGCTCCCAAATCTACACTACCTATGGGTATTTGGATGCAAAGTTCATATCCTAAATACCAAAGACTACTTAGGGAAATTTCAGTCCAAATCAACCCTAGGTATCTTTCTAGGATACTCAACCACAAGTAGAGCCTATAGAGCTTACAACAAACAAACTAAGAAAATTGAAGAAACAACTAACTTAATATTTGATGAAGAAGTCAACTCAACATCTGATAATCCAGACTTAACTTCATCAAATTCTGATCAAGAAAATAATGAACAAACAAGTGAACCTTTAATTGAACCCTTAACCGAACTAACTATTGAACCAATTAATGAGTCAACTAAAACAATTATCGAACCAACAAATGAACCAGCCCTAAGAGTCGAATCAAATAGTGAACCAAACCAACCAGCCGGACCTGAGGCTGAACCAAGTTCTAGGAGAACCAAGAAACCCAGACTTAGTCACCCAACTGATCAAATTGTGGGTGATCCAACTTTAGGAGTCAGGACTAGGTCCTCCTATAGAAACCTTAGTCAAATAGCTATGATATCAAAAATAGAACCCAAAACTATAGATGAAGCCCTACCTGACCCTGATTGGATCATAGCTATGCAAGAAGAATTAGCCCAATTTGAGAGGAACCAAGTCTGGGAACTAGTGCCTAAACCTGAAGGCAAATCCATCATTGACACTAAGTGGGTCTTTAGGAATAAGCTAAATGATCAAGGAGAAATAGTTTGAAATAAAGCCCGCTTAGTAGCTAAGGGATTCAACCAAGTAGAGGAATTAGATTACGATGAAACATATGCCCCAGTAACTAGACTTGAGTCCATTAGAATGTTGTTAGCCTTTGCATCCCATAAAGGATTTAAGCTATACCAAATGGATGTAAAGTCAGCTTTCCTAAATGGATTCATTAAAGAAGAAGTTTATGTAGGACAACCCCCTGGGTTTGAGGACTTAGACAAACCTGACCATGTTTACAAATTAACTAAAGCACTATATGGGTTAAAACAAGCACCTAGGGCTTGGTATGAACGTTTATCAACTTACTTAACTTCTAAAGAATTTAAACAAGGACAAATTGACTCAACTTTATTCATTAAAACCCTAGGAAAAGATATATTTATTGCCCAAATTTACGTAGATGACATAATCTTTGGATCCACCAACACAAACTTCCTAAAAGAGTTTGTCAAGATAATGGAAAATGAATTTGAAATGAGTTTAGTTGGGGAACTTACCTTTTTCCTAGGACTACAAATCAAACAAACTAGAGATGGAAACTACGTCCATCAATTCAAATATGCTAAAGAGTTAATAAAGAAATTTAAAATGGATAACTCTAAAAGCATAAGTACCCCCATGGCCACTAATGTAAAAATAGATAGTGACCCTGATGGTAAGCCAGTAGACCTCAAACTATATAGAAGTATGATAGGTAGTCTACTGTACCTTACAGCCAGTAGACCTGACATTCTTTTTGCTGTAGGGATGTGTGCCAGATACCAAACCTGTGCTAAGGAAACGCACTTAGTAGCCCTAAAAAGAATACTAAGATATGTTAAGGGCACCCTAAATGTAGGGATTTGGTATCCTAGGACCTCAACCTTCAATTTGTCAGGATACTCAGATTCTGACTATGCTGGTTGCAAATTAGATAGAAAGAGCACGAGTGGAAGCTGCCAACTGTTAGGAAATAGTTTAGTAAGTTGGTGCAGCAGAAAACAACACTGTGTGGCTCTGTCCACAACTGAAGCTGAGTATGTAGCCTTAGGAGAGTGTGTAGCACAACTTTTATGGATGATGCACACTCTTAAGGACTTCCAGCTTAACTACACCCAAACTCAAGTATTTATTGACAATATAAGTTCAATTAATCTAACTAAGAACCCCAATCCAACATTCCAGAACAAAACACATAGAAGTTAAACATCACTTCGTAAGAGACCATGTAGCCAGGGGTGAGATAATACTTAAACATATAGACTCAAAATCCAACTTAGCTGATATATTCACAAAACCCTTACCTGAGTCTGAGTTCAGCTCACTAAGAAGGCAGCTAGGATTGTGCTCTGTAGAATAGATTAACTCTACTTTTGATTTTCTTACTGCTTTTCTTAATTTAAAAATCAGGTTCTAAAAGAATTTTGAAAAACTGTTGTTTTTCAGTTTTAAAAATCTTTTCGGACTTAGTTTTTTTTTCAAAACTACCCCCTTCAAAACTAGGGCTTTTTCGCAAATGGACTTAGCCTAGGCCCTAACCCTAGAACTGCATGCACCTATAGACTTAGAAGCCAGCATCTCACAAGCACCTTAGGATACTTTTGATTGATAACCTAGAAAGGGTTGAGATGCTTAGGTCTTTGCCTTAATTCAAGATGCTTTAAGTCAGTGCATCTGCAGTAATTGGGGCACTAAATACAACTTACACAGCAATCAAGTTAAGTGTCAAGTTTAGAAAATCTAACTTGAACAGAAACACTTAACTTGACTAACCCTAGCAAAAGCTACTATTTATAACAGTTAGTGAGTAGCTAATTGGGTTAGACAGGTCCCTACAAGAGAAAATCAACTGATTTGGTTAAAGTCTTGGTTCAGTACAGCAAAATCTGAAAATGTTTTCCCTTATGAACATTATTTCCTTTATGCAATTTAATTTCTGCTATCTTTATCTGCTTTTTGATATATGGCAAAGGGGGAGAGATAGAAAAGGAGAGAGTTTAAAAATAAAAAATTTTCATTTCTTAAAAACTCTATTCTTTATTCAAAAAGTATCAAGTTTCAAAACAGCACTTAAGCGCTTAGTTTTTCAAAATACAAGCTTGTCAAAATTTTCTTACTCAAGCTTGTCAAAATTTTCTTACTCAAGCTTGTCAAAATTTTTTTACTTAAGCTTGTCAAAATTTTCTTACTTAAGCCTTTCAAAATTTTCTTACTTAAGCTTGTCAAAATTTTCTTACTTAAGTCTTTCAAAATTTTCTAAGTACTTAAGCTTCTCAAAAATTTACTAAGTAAATGAGCTTGTCAAAAATTTAAGTTTTTTTTGTACTTAAGTTAAAACTTTCAAAAAACCTTTTGAGTACTTTAAAACTTAAAGACTTCAAAATTTTTTTTCAAAGTACTCTAAACTCATGCTTTCAAAAACTCTGCTATGTACTTTTAAAACCTTAAGTTGTCAAAAGATTTCCAAGTACCTAAACTTAAGTTTTCAAAAGTGCAAAAATCAGTTTTTACAAAAGCCTTCTGTTGAAAAAATTCTAAGTAAAAATTTTCCCTTAAACTTAGAACCCCACGAATTTTTGAAAAATCTAGGGGGAGAATCCTTCCAGGGGGAGGGAACAAAACTTAGTGTTTTTACATGCTTTCATTAAACTTAACTTTTTGAACTAGGGTTGCCATAAATCAAAAAGGGGGAGATTGTTGGTGCAGAATGCACCAAAGTCAAACCTGTGTTTTGATAATGGCAACAGGGTTCAAAAGTTAAGTCTTACTTGTTGTCTAACAAGTTACTCTAGTGTGCAGAGCAAAAAGTCCTAGCGAAGGACTGCTAGGCACTGGCGAAGGAATGCCAGAGCAAAAAGTCCTAGCGAAGGACTGCTAGGCACTGGCGAAGGAATGCCAGAGCAAAAAGCCCTAGTGAAGGAATACTAGGCACTGGCGAAGGAATGCCAGGGTAAAAGCCCTAGCGAAGGACTGCTAGGCACTGGCGAAGGAATGCTAGGGACTAAAGCCCTAGCGAAGGACTACTAGGCAACGGGCGAAGGACAGCTCGGTATTCAAGACCTGGCAAAGGACCGCCGGGCAAAAGTCCAACCAGAGGAGCGGTTGGCATCAGGTACATTCTCCCGAGAGGAGTAGGTGAGGATGCGTTCCCCGTCGAGGGAACAGTAGGCGTCGGTTCGACCTAGGGCTCCATTTTGGAGGCCCAAAGTCAGAACCAAGACAGCTAAGGCTGTATAAACATAATACTCTAATGCTTTATATTGTTTTGGACTAACCATGGATGCAGGACCGAAGGAACGTGTGTCTGCAGCTCAGAATGCCCAAAGGAGAGAGGCAAGTAGCTGAGCAGGGCGCCCTCAGTGTCCTGGGCGCCCCCAGGGGCAACATAAAACAAGCGAAGCAACAAAGGCTTCGGCTAACCACTGGCCGGGGCACCCCCAGCAGCCAGGGCGCCCCGAACGCCCAGGGCGCCCCGCGCCTACGCCAGCGAAGCCGATTACACTTATCCAGCCGAGAAGCCCGCGCTGAAGGAGTCAAGCAGGGCGCCCCCAGTGTCCAGGGCGCCCCCAGTGTCAAATCTCATCCCTATTCGAGTGGGATAGAGGTTGACCGAGCGAAGCTCGGATCGCGTGACACGTGGGGGGGTGCCCCCGACGTCTAGGGCGCCCCGAGGTGCTATAAATAGCACCCAACGCCCAGGCTTTCAGCAACAACTTCAATTCAACGCTTCGACGCTCTTCTGCTCCCGCGCTCTACTCCGAAAACCTCCCAACACGAGCCGACGACGTCCCTCCGCTTCTAAAAGTCAACCTACCTCGGACGTTGGTAACAAAAGAGCGATCTTTTAATTTTGTGCTTATTACACTGCTATTGTAATCAATTCTTGTAAACTATTTTTGCGCCTCATATAGAATTGCCCAAAGTAAACGGTCAACGACCGTGGGCCTTGGAGTAGGAGTCGACTTAGGCTCCGAACCAAGTAAAAAATAACTGTATTTGCGTTGTGTGTTTTTATCTTCCGCTGTGCAATTGCTCTTATTTTAAATCCGAACGCTTTCTGATATTCACCCCTCTATCGGTTCTCTCGATCCAACATGTTGTTCAAATTTCAGTTAAGTTGGTTCAGTCCTTAAACTAACCATTCCTAAGTCTAAGCATGGTAGATTGAAGAAATTAAATAAACAAGCAATCATGCAATTTGAAAACAAGAATTGAAATTTATCTAACTATAAATATTATTTTTAATTTGGCTCCCCCTAGACTAAAGCCACGATAATGGTTTGGCATGATGTGAATCTTGTCTTTGGGGATCCAATACTGATTTGATCCAGTTTGTTTGTTCAGGCACAGTTTGGGTACCCACGCCTGAACTTTAGGTCTGGACTAGTTCAGTACAGCATAGTAGGATCTTTGTCTAGATTTGGTTCTATAGCCTAATCCGAATCGATTTAGAATCGACTTCTGTTTTCCAAAATCATGTCTAGACCCTTGGAACCAGAAGTGAACCGTTCTAATGCTGTTCTGAGATCCTTGACTTGAGTTTTCAAGGAGGAGTTCTCTTTCTCAAGTTTTTCAACTTGAGTAGAGGTTCCTTCTTGAACCTTCTCAGTTAAGGATCTAGAGTCAGCTCCCTCTTTCAGGAGTTTACTTCCTGTCGGAGAGATTCGACTCGGAGTTTAGCTTTTGCCAAGTCTCAAGAAAGATATGTAATTAATTCGTTTAATTGACTTCTAGAAAAACCACTTACAGTGATTCCGCCATCCTCTGAAAACGTGAGTTTGCCGTTGTCCGACTCCGATTCTGACTCGGTCTCGATTTCTTCTGAGGCGGTTAGTGCAAGCAGGTTCGACTGTGGGGTCTCTTCTTCTTCTTCGGAGGAAGACTCGTCCCACGTTGCTTGAAGAGCCTTCTTTCTTCTTGCTTTCTTGGCTTCCTTTAGGTTAGGGCATTCCGATTTGAAATGACCCTTTTTGTTGCATTCGAAACAAGTCACACTTGATTTGTTCTTTGTTGGTTCAGCTGGATCGTCCTTCTTTCGGCTGGCTTTTCTTCTGTTGGATTGATTCTTCAATTCCTTGTAGTAGTTTTAGGCAAGCGGACCAGCTTGGGTTGATCTCCTTCGTTATCTTTGAGTCTGAGTCTGAATCAGACTCGGGTGCAGGTTGAAGTTTCTTCTTGGTTGTCTTTCCAGCTTTACCTGCAACAAAGGCAATGCCTTTCTCGGCCAGATTGTAGTTAGTCTGCTCATGCAATTCTAATTCAGAAAATAGTTCATCTAACTTAATTTTTGAAAGATCCCTTGAAACTTTGTACGGATCTACCATAGATGCCCACAAGGTGTTTCTTGGGAAAGCGTTAAGGGCGTACCTTATTAGGTCACGATTTTCTACCTTGTGACCGATGGTGTGTAGACCGTTCATCAACTCCTGAATTCTGGCGTGGAGCTGAGCAGCTGATTCGTCGTCGTTCATCTTGATGGTATATAGCTTGTTCAGCAGAAGGTCCCTCTTGCTGATTCGGGTGTCGGAGGTTCCTTCGTGTAGTTCGATCAGCTTACCCCAGAGTTCTTTGGCGTTGTTGAATGGACCCACCCGGTTCAGTTCCTCATTGGTTAGGCCGCATTGGAGTGTTTGGGTCGCTTTGGCATCGGCTTCAATTTTCTTTTTGAGTGTAGCATCCCATTCAATGTAAGATTGTTGTACTCCGTCAGCATTCCTTGGTATTTCCAGTCCTGACTGGATGATTATCCACATGTCCACCTGAGTTTTCAGGTGGACCTCCATTCTGTTCTTCCAGTAGGAGAAGTCCTCCCCACTGAAGAGTGGCGGTCTTGCTGTACTGAAGCCTTCTTGCATGGTCATTTAAGAATTTATCTGAAAATAAGAGTAAAAAGAAAGAAATATCCCAAGACTTGGTCTTGGATTAGTAGTGCGGGAAGAAAAAAAATATTTATCGAGGGGTGTTGCACCAACCTCGATTAACGATGAAAATTCGAAAATAATTTAAAAAGAGATTCAAAAAAAAAATTCTCAAATTGGTGGTTGCACCAGATTTGAGCTTCCCCGCTCTGATACCACTTGTTGGATCGAGTGAATATGATAGGGGGGGTGAATATCGTAAATCGTTTCGGATAGACAAAAGAGCAAATACGCAGCGAAATAAACGAAACACAACACAAAGACTCAAGCGGTTTTACTTGGTTCGGAGTCGCGGTCGGCTCCTACTCCAAGGCCCACGGTCATTGACCGTTTATTGTGGGCAATTCTATATGAGCGCAAAAGGTTTACAAGAATTGTATAAGTAAATTACAGTAAATATAACAGTTTTACT
The DNA here is from genome assembly GCA_024364735.1 of Boesenbergia rotunda. Classification (NCBI taxonomy): domain Eukaryota; kingdom Viridiplantae; phylum Streptophyta; class Magnoliopsida; order Zingiberales; family Zingiberaceae; genus Boesenbergia; species Boesenbergia rotunda. The sequence goes on along the minus strand of JAGFNQ010009157.1, from coordinate 29,109 downwards.
CTTCATGATCAACGCCCGATATGGATTGTACTTTGGTGCGGAGGGTCATCGTTGACGCTTGGAATCTCGAAATGGCAGGTTTCTGGAGCAGCGCGTTTGAGTCGAAGAGCGTAGAATCGTTGGAAGGAATGTTGTCTGAAGCCTTGGGGTCGAGGGGCTATTAATAGCCTCCTGGGGCGCCCTGAACGTTAGGGGCGCCCCCCCCCACGTGTTAGTCGATCCGGACAAATCTCGGTCAGCCTTTATCCCACTTGAATAGGGCTGAGAGTTGACTGTGGGCGCCCGGGACGCAGGGGGCGCCCGGGTTGACTCGGTCCGCTGGCTTCTCGCTGGCTTGACTCTATCCGCTTCGTTGGCTTGAGCCCAGGGCGCCCGAGGCATCCGGGGCGCCCGGGAGCACTGGGGAGCCCGGGAGCAAGGCTTCCGAAGCGTTTTCTTGCTAACTCTTTGTTTGTCTTTGACTTAGGGTGCCCGGGACCTCTCGGGAGCCCATCCCAGCTGCTGTTCCTCTCCTTTGGAGCGTTCTGAGCTGCAGAGACTCGTTCCTTCGGTCCTGCATTCAGGGTTAGTACCAAACAAAACAAAGCAAGCATGTTAGTGCATTTTACAGCCGTAGCTGTCTTGGTTCTGACTTTGGGTCTCCAAAATGGAGCCCTAGGTCGAGCCGACGCCTACTGTTCCCTTGACGGGGAACGCGTCCTCACCTACTCCTTTCAGGAGAGTTTACCTTTTGCCAACCGGCTCCTCCGGTTGGACTTTTGCCTGATGCACCTGACCAGGTCTTCGTGCCCACCTTCCGAGCAGGTCTTCGGTGCCTAGCTCCTTGCCCAGTCCTCGACCAGGACTTCGTGCCCACCTTCCGAGCAGGTCTTCGGTGCCCAGCTCCTTGCCAGGGCTTCGTGCCCAGTCCTCGACCAGGACTTCGTGCCTAGTGTACCTAGGGCTTCTTTTCCTGTACACTTAGTAAATATGTTAGATCAACATTATATCTTAACTTTTGAACCCTTTGCCATTATCAAAACACAGGTTCGACTTGGGTGCTGTTTGCACCAACATAATCGAAGTAATCATTAATTAAGTAAATTAATGATCGAAATGATTAAGGGTCCCTTCTAGTTGGATTTGTGATTTATTTTAACTACTTGTTGGATATAATAATTAGCTGAACTTTTATATTTACCCAGGACCTTGATTGGGAGTCATACGGTTGGTCACGAGGAGGTTCTCTTTGATACGAACTTCTACAATTATAAGGCGGGTACTTCTCCTTTATACTCGTGTAGTTCCTTTTACCTTAAAGCATGGCTGTTTTATGTCAAATAGGTTGCTTGACCTTATTCCTTGTTGTTTGTTATTTTAACATCGCCGTTGATACTTATTCTTCGTTGATCTTCGAGTATTCAAAAATTTGTATCCGTACAGTCCCCTGTTGGTTTTTTGTTCTGTAATGTGCCGCTTGTACCGAGTACTTAGAAGTCCATTAAACACAAATAAGTTTATTTGACATTAGAAATATCCTACCTAGTAGTTTAGGTGCATAATCGTTGGTTTTCGATTTCTGGTTGGTTGTATCGATGCATAGTTTACTTGTTGGATTTTGTTGCATCGTTGTTTCTCCGGTTGTTTGTGCATCTTGTAGCATACACCATATCTGCACGTTGCATACTAACGACTGTTGGGCTTCCATATGGTTAAGCCGTCGTTAGTCATTTAGTTGCTCGGTTCATTCAACCACTTGTTGTCGTGGTAGTTGCTAGAGTACGAGCAACTGTCCTGTTAGCCACACATGTTGCAATTGTAGGCAAGCAGTGACACCCTCACCGTTGTTTTCGAGGGATACTAGAGATGTTGGTGCCTCCCCCTATGTATCAGGGTTTGGAGTGTTGGCTCCCCAGCATCCTGTCCACTCAACCACACCTTTCTGTGGTATTTGTTGGAGTGCGTACAGTTGTCACAGCCCTACCCATTCGGTCACACAGATGAGATGTGTTGACAGCTTGACTGACGTCAGGGGTGACACATGTCATTGCATCATATGCATACGTATTTCATTTATGCATTTTCTTGTGTTTGATGCATTTATATGAGCTATGATTGTTGCACTTGGTTGACATGCATGTATATGTTGGATTTATTATTGTCGCGTTGTTTTATACCTGCTTAGTTGTTATTCAATTTTATAACATGTTGTTCTATATATGTTATGCATGTTTAGGTATTCCTATATTCCATATGGACTGTACCCTGTTGGTTCTCTACTTATTATACCTTTTGTTATGTCATGCTTATTGTCTACTCATATACCCGCAGAATCCGCCCGAACTCACCAACCCTGCTTTCTCTTTTTGTTTCAGATAGCAGATAGTTGCGTTTCTTGGTGCCAGGAGAGGACCCAGTTGCCAGTCCCCAGAGTAGTTATTTTTTCGTATTTGTTTTAGTTGTTTTGTTTTCAGTACTTGGTAAAGTTTCTTTTTATTTGTTATCAGGTTTTGTCGTTATCAGAGACATTTGAGTTCTCTTTGGATTGTAGTTTCTTTTATGTTTAAGGTGGCTGAGCCACCCGTTATCTTATTGATAACTGCGTGGTGATGTTTTATTCCTGTTATGATGGCAGAGCCATCTTTTGAGTTTGGAGTGTATGTATTGTTGCCTCAACTTGTCTGCCATACAGTGGAGATGCTGCCCGATTTTCGAGTAAGCATGTGCCTTTGGGGTCGTGACACAAAGAATGACTAGGTACGTTATTAACATCCATTGTAAAAATTGGATTTTTATATAATGTACAATTACCTATCTCAGTTGGCTGTCCTGGATCTTTAAGTTTTCTTTCTGTGTATACATATTTGTAATGTTCAAACTTCTAGCACTTGAAGCATTGGATATGGCTCTTGTCCTTTCACACTCCTAATACTGGTTTCTTCATTGTCATAGGTGGTGTCGTTCGTATCTTACGAGTAAGACACTTATTTTTGTAGTGCCCTCTCTCTCTATATTTGAATCAAATTATGTGATTTTTGAAATTTAAATTTATAATTTTACCTTTTGAATCCGCGTTAGGAATCTCCCCCTTAGCTCTTGCCATCTCGGGACTCATCTTCCGGTTCTAGTTCAGATTTGGCTTCGGATTCAGGTTCAGACTCTGTCTCATCTACTTGTGCTTGTACTGAGAGACCCCAATCTTACTAAGAGCTTGTTCTTCTTCGTCTGATTCATTTGATGGTTCGAACATCACACCTTTTAGGACCCCAATGTCGGATGTCTCTTCGTGTAGGTCAATCAACTTTTCCCACATCTCCTTAGCATATTCGAAAGGTCTGATCCGCTTGAATTGTTCTTTAGTTAGGCCGCATTGTAGGATTGCAGTCGCCTTAGCATCTGTCTCGATCTTGCTTAGTGTTGGTTCATCCAATTTGTCCTAGGCGATTGATGTTCTATCTTCTATAGGGAATGTGGATCTCGTTTGGATTATCATCCATAAATCTATATGAGCCTTTAGGTGAGACTCTATTAGACCCTTCCAAGATCTGAAATTCTCGCCGGAGAATATAGGTGGACGAGCACTGTTCCATTCTTGATTGGCAATTCAGTATAAATCTTGCACACAAAAGAAACAACAAAGAAAATACCAAGACTTGGTCTAGGATTAGTAGTGCAGGAGAAAAAGGAAAAAAAAATCTCAAATTTAGGTTGCACGAATTTTGAAGAAAAATATTAAAATAATAATAAGAATAATAAAAAAATTATATAACAAATTTCAAAAAAAATGATAGTTATATAAATTTTGACTTATGGTGAAAAAATAAGAATTCAAATTTGAAAAAGTGAAAGATTCAAAAAAAAAAGGCATTTTGTGAAAGAAGGCACAAATATTTTTTATTTGAAAGAAAAAGTGAAAAATTCAAAAAAAAAAAGAAGGCTCAACCGATGGTTTCACCAAATTTGAGCAAACCCGCTCTGATATCACTTGTGGGATTGATGAGATCGATAGAGGGGTGAATATCGATTCAAAATTTTCAGATTCAAATCGTGAGTAAACGAACTCAAGTCAAACCAATGCTAATAGTTTTGTTTTTACTTAGTTCAGAGTATGTGACGACTCCTACTCCAAGGCACATGATCCTTGACCATTTTGATTAGGCAATTCTATAAATTCGTAAAAAATGTTACAGATAAGTAATTTGAAGGATAGAATAAAATGAAAATTATACCGACAACACCTGACTAAAAATGAAAAGAAGGCATTTTGTGGTCGGAGAAGCGTGTCATCGATCTCGGACTGTTTCGGCTCATTTAACATTAGCACTAAGAGCATGGAAATTGATGTAGAATGCTGGAGCTTGAAACCCCTTATATACAAGCACTCGGGCGCCATAGAGCCCATAGGGGCGCCTCCATGTCACCGATCTGGTCGCGTCATGATCCATTGATAAAGTCCAAACTTTATCCTTCTCAGGCGCTTGAGTGGTCTGGGGCACCTGAGTGGTGACAGGCGCATCCAATCAGCAGTCGCCAACTCAGCCTCGCCCGACTGAGATTTGCATACTGCGGCACCCAAGACCACTCGGACACCTGTATACTCGGGCGCTTGAGACCTCTCGGGTGCTTAACCTCTTGGGTGCTTGAGACCTCTCGGGTGCCCCGGAAGCTGCTGATTTCGAAATCATTAGCTACAAAATAAGGTTAGTCGAAAATACAAATAACATGTAAAATTTATAAAATGAAATACATGTTCGACAGCCGGAGTTGTCTGATCCTGACTTTGGATTTCAAATAACCAGTTTAAGGAATTGGGCATGAAGTCTTGACCGAGGGTTGGTCACGAAGACCTGTTTAAGGAATTGGGCACGAAGTCCTGGCTGAGGGCTGGGTACCGAAGGCCTGACTGAGGGTTGGGCACGAAGTCCTGGCTGAGGGCTAGGCACCGAAGACCTGACCAGGGGATGGGTCATTTTAAATCCAAAGTTAGGATCAGACAATTTCGGTTGTCGAACATGCATTTCATTTTATATATTTTACATGTTATTTGTATTTCAGACTAACCTTGTTTTGCAGCTGAAGATTTGGAGATCAACAGCTTCCCGGGCGCCCGAGAGGTCTTGGGTGCCCTAATGCGCAAATCTCAGCTGGGCGAGGCTAAGTTGGCGGCTGTTAATTGGACACGCCATTTCAGCACTCAGGCATCTGAGAAGGATAAAGTTTGGACTTCATCAGCGGATCATGATGCGGCTAGATCGGTGACATGGAGGCGCCCCTATGGGCACTTGGGCGCCCGAGCGCTTGTATATAAGGGGTTTCGAGCTCCAGTATTCTACATTAATTTCCACGCTCTCTATGCTTAAGTTTGTTACGTTGCACTGAAACAATTTGAGATCGACGACACATTGCTCCGACCACGAAACACCTTCTTTTTATTTCAGTCAAGTGTTATTGGTATAATTTGCATTCTAATTATACTTTAAATTACTTATCTGTAACATCTTTTACAAATTTATAGAATTGCCTAACGAAAACCTTCAAGGACCATGGGCCTGGGAGTAGGAGCCGTCATAGACTCTGAACCAAGTAAAAACAAAGCTATTAGCATTGATTTGACTTAACTTCGTTTATTTCCACTGTGTTTAGTGTTTACTCACGATTTGAACCCAAAAATTTTGAATCAATATTCACCGCCCCCCCCTCTATCGATCTCATTGATCCCACATATTACTATGTACTTGTGTTATAGTAAAAAGTTTTTGGCATCGTTGTCGTGGATCGTGCGCTTAACATTAGTGAATCAGTGAGGTATTTAATCTAGGTAGTTATCCTTATTTGAAAATATAAATCTGCATTATTTTTCTTATTTTTAATTCTATATTTTCAAAATCTAAAATTTGTTAGGTGTCTTGGTTATTTTATATCTTCTATATCCTTGTGTTTTATCTTGATTACTCCCTGTGTCTTATGATATAGTTGTAATTGTTTTAGGTGGAAAGAGGGAATTTATTTTTAACCATGGATTCATATTCTTTACAATTTGGATATTTCAATGTGTGCAATGATTCAGATGATGATCAATATAAGTACCTCTGTAGAGTTTGTAGTAGCACGACTCATCTAGCTGTTATATATCACTTCTTCCAAAAAGTTGCTATTACTCATATGGAACATCGATGCATATTCCAACATCAACATCAAGTTATGAATGATTTAGTTTCAAGCATGGACAACAATGATTGGGAAAATCATCAAATTCAGAACTTCTCACCCCCAACAAGTTCTCAAGTAGCATGAGTATTTCCAACCGTAGCAACTTGTTACTGACCCACGTCAGTACTACAATCAAAATTGGTAAATTATCAATATTTTGATTATAGAAGCTTGAAAGGTATTGAATAATTTTTCAAGCATCTCAGCATCCATCAGAATAGGAGATGATTTAATGTTAGTTGAACCACATCAATTTCAACACATTATGGAAGATGTTGAGCAATCTTTTGAAGCATCTAAGAGTTTGTCAGAATTCAAGATGATTCATCATTTAATGGACCACATCATTCTCAACATATTGAGTTGACTTCCTAAGAAAATTCTTAAGCTTTAGAAATACCCATCCCAGTCAGTTGAGCACCACAATACAAAAATTAGAAATCTGTTGGTGTAGTAAGGGATCTTGTTTCTCCGATCTCTACAATAAATCAATGCTTCAAGTCTGAATTCAGAGACAATTAAATCATGTACTAGAGGAGAGGGATTGTAAAATCGATGATGATTTTGTTGATGATTCTACAGCTCTACAGGACCCTTCCGTTGTTATGCATGACATAATATATTGAAGACACTCCAGACACTAATAGGACTTATGATGCATTGCCATTGATAAGCACCATTTTATTGATTATTTTAATTGCTAAAATCCATGTTTGACCCATGTTTTTATTGCTTAATTATGATTTTTACCCTAGGTTTTGGAACTTTATCTTATTTTCGACTTAATTGCAAAATTACACAATTTTTGGATTATTTGGCCACTAATTTTCTGATATATTTTTGTAGGCATTAAAGGATCCTGGACCTAGGGCATACTGGGTCAAACCTGAGTCGGATGTGAACCGGATCGAATTATCAAGCTTACAATTAATCCGGGCCGTCCGATTCAAGAGCGGTTAGATCTGAGCCATCCGGGATGATTGAAGCAATCCGAGCTAGGGTTAGGGTTGATCAAGCTCTATGATCAAGATCTGAAGGTTTCATTCCAATCAGAGCTAAATCAACCGTTGGATCAAGCAAGGAGGGCTCTAGATCGTCCATTCAAAGACTAAGTTGATCTGGACCATCCGTTGCATATCTGGAGGATCCGAGCTACCACAAGGCAGATCTGACCCCAGATCATCATCATAAAAGTTTGGCTAAAATCAGACCAAGATCTGCCGTTGGATCTCCTCTAATCAATCTGAGCCGTCCAAAGTTAATTACTTAAGGAAAAATTTCCCACAGCGCACAGTCGTCGCGTTTCCTCGCCGCAGCTTTGTCTCCTTCATTTTGTTCATCAGTTTTTCAGTAGTTTTCTTCATCCAAGGGGCGCGACCCTTCAATTCCTTTCTTAGATCATGTGTTAGGTCATTTGGAAGGTTTCATCGGTGAGGTTCTAGCTCAGATTTGCCCAAAAACAGAGCTGTTGAGAGGTTTCCGCAGTTTTGTTCAATTGCTGCCTTTGGATCGGTTGTGCTCCATTTCCATCCACCTGAGCTTCTGGAGGGGTTCCCTAGATTGCTTGGATCATCCCCAACTCATCACCAATCGCGGACACAGCTGAATTGAAGGATGCCGAATGGGAAATTCAGATTTGAGCAAGCTGAGTTGGAATTGAATCGCAGAGACAGTTTCTTGATGATTTGCTGAGCTTGCGGGTTCGAGGCTCACTCTTGCTTGACGACCAAGAAGCACTTGAGCTAGGGAAGCATTGAGGAGTAAATTTCTTTAGCTAATCTCTGTTAAAGTAGCTGTAATTCCATTACTGCTGTAATTTAGTTTCTCTTGGTTTCAGATTCGTTAGTTTCATTTTTTTGAATTGTTTAGCTTAAATTAAGTTTTGAATCTTCAAGTTAGTTAGCTAATGAGTGTGTTTAGTGAGCAAGCAATCTAGTTTCACTTAGTTTTTCAGTTTCGGCATTTGCGTATCAGTTTCGGCATCTGCGTATCAAATTCAATCAGTTTCAGATTTCTGAATTTGTTTTCAGTTGTAATTAGGTATCAGTAATTCATTAGGCAGTTTGTAGTGAGCTAAGTTTCATTTCAGCTTCCCATTTCTACCCTATGTATCAGATTCCCTGTTGCGTGCCATTTCTGATTTGCTTCGTTTCTGCAATTTCTGTCCAATCTGCTGTGTATCAGCCCCTTATTTGTATCGAGTTAGTTTAAGTTTTATTCTCTGAATTGATCTTGTAGTTGGTTGCATCTCAAAAGACCTTGGACTCAATTTACGCAGTTGGTTTCAAAAGGATCAGCTGCGTATTCAGTGTCCAAATTCAGCATGTTTCAGCTTTTAGTTTCTGCAAATGTTTAGTTACAGTTCTGCAAGTGTTTAGCTTCAGCTCTTAGTTCTAAATTGATTGCAATTCTGCAAGTTTAAGCTTCTTTATCCTGCCTGATCATTAAATACACGATCTTGAATTCTGATGGTCCTGATAGTTTCTGCACATCTGCAATTTCTGCATCAAAAATCTGAATTTTTGCATTCAACCCTTGTCTGAATTTTTCATTGTCAAGCTGTTCATTTCTGCAATTTACATTGTGTAGTGGCTGAATTGGTTTCAGATGAAGTACTAGCTCAATTGAATCGTTTCTGAAGTAGATTGGTGTTCTGGAATTCAGTTAAACTTGTTTGTTCTGTTTCTGAATTGTAGCTGCAATCTGAGTTCGGTTCTGCAGTGCTGTGTTTCATAATTGCCTGTGATGCATCTTGGCGTATCAGCTGGGTTTAGGAATTTTTGTTTCACAGCAAGCTGAGTGTTCATTTGTTTATGCATTCAATTGTTACTGAATTTTGCAGATGATTTAATGCTTCAAATTCATTTGCTGTACATTAGATTAAAGTTCTGAAATTAGTATCACTTAGGCTCAGCAGTTTCATTTCGGTCTGATAACTTGATGCATTTCTGTCATTTGTATCAAGTAGGGTTCGGCATTGACTTGTACCAAGTTAAGTACATTTGATAGAGAATTTTGGCACCTACTTTCAGCTTACGTGTACTAAGCCTGATGAGAATTTTAACTTCATTTCTGCACAGTAGTTCATGCTTAGGCAGTTTGTATCAATTGAAACTTGGAATTAAGTGAATCTTGCTTGCTTAACATTCGGTTTGGATGGATTAATAAATCCTGAAGTCGATTACAAGGTGTGGTGTGCTATTCCGGTTTGAATCAGTTGAATTCTAAAGGTTGTAGGTTTGCATTAGTTGATTGAGATTTTTCCATTGGTTGAGTCCATGAATTGCCATTACCTTGTTTAAGTTTGATAGGTCAAGTTTCTTCCTTTTCTTCATACGATTTCATTTCATGTTTGCAACCCCAAACCCAAATCTTTATTTGAAACCCGAAAACACAAACGACACCTAAATACAAGCGCGAATCAAACAAACCTTCAACTAGTCCCTGAGAAAAATACGACCTGTGGCCCCTATATTACATTTTCAGTTTTTGATTGTAAAAGGGTTTCCAGCAATTCATTTATAAATTCTAAATTTAAGACCCACATTCATGACACATATCTTGGGTCCGTCAGCCATCCATCCCTTGATATTATTGGAAAGAATGCATGCTTGACTAATGATGAGATTTTAGATGAGGCAAATATTGATAATGAAAATTTATGAATGATACTACATCAAGAACTTTGGATGAGATGGATGTCACATCATATTTTGGTAAAGTTGCTATCAGATTAGTTATAGATAAATACACTAATGCTCAATCCTCTAAGTAGGAAGCAGTGATTAGTTGTAAATTCCAAGATTGGGCACTCTCACTTTTGTCGAAGTCTCTATTTGTACTAAGCAAGACCTTAATATCAATTGCAATAATCACACTCCTAGTCTGAATGCTAGAACTGAACCGTTTTCGACCTTAATAGCACATATTCAAGGAGACAATAAAGGAAAGAGTTTTATTTCATCCTTTATTAAAAGCTCTCTCCCAATCCTGGAGAATTGGAAAGAAAGTCTGAAAGTATATCACTCTAGCTAGATCGAGATTTTGATAAATTCATTAAGGGGGTTGAGCTAATGACCTTAAGCAAGCGCTAGCTTCTTAGACATCCCATGATTGAACACTTTCACTTTTGAATGTCGAAGATAGACATAGGGAGCTCAGATTGAAATGAAAGAAGTTCCTATGTTTCTGTAATGATCTCCTAATCACATTAATGCCCTCAAACATGAATTTCAATTAATATATTTTTTTACTTAAATGATAAGATGGACCAAGGACTTAGCGAAAAAATTAGAGCTTGAAAGTATTAAAGCTATATTTGATATAAAATATTAGTTGATCTTAATAGCTTTGGTGCAATTGATGTTTGAGGGCGTTAATATGATCAGGAGATCGATACAAATACATAGGAATTTGTTTTATCTCATTCCGAGCTCTCTAAGCCCATCTACGACATTTTAAATGCATTTTTTTAAAAATAAATAAAGGTTGCAATGAATCTTAGAATTCATTGCAAATTGGTAATGAATCTGGGGTTCGTTGCTAATTAGCAATGAATTCTCACATTCGTTGCAAATTTTAAATTCTGAAAAATCAAATTAAATACTTTTTAAATGCCGTAGATGGACCTAGAAAGCTCGGATTGAGATGAAGCAAGTTCTTATTTGTTCATATCGATCTCCTAGTCACATTAATTCTCTCAAACACAAATTTCAATGAATATTTTTTTTCATACTTAATGATAAGACGGACCAAGGACTTAGTGAAAAAATTAGAGTTTGAAAGTATTAAAGCCTTTTTGATATAAAATATTTGTTGATCTCAATAGATTTGGTGAAATTTGTGTTTGAGGCATTAATGTCATCAGGAGATCGATATGAACATATAAGAACTTGTTTCGTCTCATTCCGAGCTCTCTAGGCCTATCTACGACATTTTAAACAATTTTTTTTAAAAAACAAAGTTTGTGATGAATCTCAGAATTCATTGTAAATTAGTCATGAATTCTAGGATTCCTCTCGAATTAGCAATGAATTCTCATATTCATCGTAAATTTTAAATTCTAAAAAATCAAATTAAATGCTTTTAAATATCGTAGATGGACTTAGGGAGTGTTTGGGAGAGCTTCTGCTAGTTGCTTTTTAGATTCTAACTATATAGAAGCACTTTTGAGTGTTTGTGAATACCAAATTCTGCTTTAACTTCTATAACTTTTAGCCAAAGCTGGAAGTAAGAATTTGATGCTTTTTTCTGCTTCTGCTTTTTTGCTTATGGTCTAGAATTAAAAGTAAACATTTATACCCTTAATAATTTATCATTTTACATAATTGCCACCATAGTTTTAAATAAAATTTTATATTTTCATATAATTTATATATTCATAATTTTTTAATAAATTTTTATAAATTTAGTCATTTTTTTATATTTATATTTTTATTAATTATATATTTTTTAAACATATATATTATTAAAAAAATTAATTTTGATATAATATTTAAAATATAATAATAAATATATAAAACATTATTGATGGTGTATATTACTATATTTAGGTAATTAAAAAAATAATTTATATAGTTTAAGGATATTGTTGTCATTTAATTAAAAATTAAGCTTGGAAGTAATTATTCACCAAACACTCAAACTTTACCTTGTATCAGCTTTTAGCTTCTATTTCCAAACACTCCATGCTTTAGCTTCTCACTCACTTCAAGATAATCTGTACAAGAATCACTTTTCAAGAAGCAAAAGTTCTCCTAAACACTCCCTTAGAGAGGTTGGATTAAGATGAAACAAATTCGTATGTGCCATATTGATCTCCAAATTACATTAATGCCCTCTAACATGAATTGGTGATAAATTTTAGAATTTGCCACAAAATTAATTTCTTAAAATTCAAATATTATTTTTTTTATTTTTAAAAATTATCATACCACAACGAATACATGTTTTCATTGCTAAATCTACAATGAATCCTGAATTCATTGTAGAATCACAAAATTTACATATAAATTTGTAATCGTAGAAAAAATATTATAGGATTTTGTGAAAAAATATATTTATTCGTCACAAATATTTGCAACAAATTCATTATTCGTTGTAAATTCTACAACAAATATTAATTTCATCACAATTTTCCAATGAATAAAATTTTTGTCACAAATATTTCCAAGAATTAGCGACAAATATTGAAGTTCGTTGCCGAACTCAACGAATTTGGTGATGAAAAATGTTTTGTTGCTAAATTGTGATGAACGCTATTCATTGCCAATTTGAAACAATTTTATTTTTAGTAGGCGCAAGTAATTTTACTTATTCAATCAGGCGATTGGTTGGTGATAACTCTTGACGAGAGAAATCGAAGAGTCAAGTGTAGAATTGAGTAGAGGGATAGAGGGGGGTGAATAGCGCTCTTGGCTTTTTCATAAGTCGAGTTAAAAACACAGAAGAAATAAGAATAGAAAAACACAATCCCAAACATGAGTTAATTTTACTTAGTTTGGAGTTTGTGACGACTCCTACTCCAAGGCTTACGATCCTTGATAGTTTACTTTAGGCAATCCATTATCAGTTCAAAATGATGTTACAAATATGAAAGTTTAAGTACAATGCAAAACAAGTTATACCGATAACCGCAGAGATGAAGTTCAAGTACGAAGTCATCAGAGTAGCGTTACAGCATCTTTGAGCAACTTCTGGCACAACACACAAGAGAGAAGATTGTAGAATTTCTGATCGTCAATGCACTGGATAAAGGCCCCTTATATAGGGTCTCTCTGGCGCCTATATACCGATTTTGGTGCCCCTATTATGATGACGTGGTAGCTGCTCGTCGAAACATTATCTGGGAAACTTATCCCTTCCCGGGCACCTGTATCAACCCCGGCATCTGTATAGGGATGTGACACGACTAATCAGCGTGTACTAGTTCAGCTAAACCTTGACTGAGTCGAAGGTATCCCGGGCGCCCGTATGCCTCTCGAGCATCGAGTCATAGGGCACCCGAGTGTTTGCGGGCTCCCAACTCTTGGGTGTTGAACTCCTTCCAGCCCCTTGGAGCCTTTCTTTCAGCCTCCAGCTTAGCTTTTCAGCACTCACAAAGTTAGCAAAAAAAAAATAAAAAATATATGAATGCATTTGACAGCTTGGGCTATTCAATCCTGACTTTTAGGTTTCGATTGAAATCCTAGGTTGGATCGACGACTATTATTTCCTCTTCGGGTGAATGCGTCCTCACCTACTCCTCTCAGGAGAATTTACCTTTTGCCAACTAGACTCCGATTGGACTTTTGCTCAACCTCCGATCATCGCTGGAACTCACGACGCCCTATTCTCGACCTATCTCGACTCTTGTCAGTCGTCCTTGATCAGCCAAGTCTTCTGCACAATAGTCTAGATCAGAATTTCATTGTCTAGCCCTCAACTAGGACTTGTACGCAATCCTATAGATCAGAACTTAGTGCCTAGGTCATCTAGGACATTCCTACACACTCATGGTAACACATTAGATCACAAATAATGTTTAATATTGAACCCTTTGCCAATATTAAAACAAAGTTTGATCAGGTGCATCCGACACCAATAATCTCTCTCTTTTTGATTCATGACAACACAATTCAAAGTTAGTTAAAATTAGCATTAAGTAGTTAAATAATTAACTATTTTCAAAAATACTTAAAAAACTTTTTCTTAAAAATATTTTTCAACCATTGAGTTTCAAACAAGCTCTACCACAATTACACCTCTCCCCCTATAAATTTGAAAATATGCACTTTTCAAGGAGATAAGTTTTAAAAAAAAACTTAAATTTTGAAAACTATTTAACTTAAACTTTTCTCCCCCTTTTTATCATATATCAAAATAACTGAGGTGAAAGAGAATTTAAAAAATGATTTTCATAATAAATTTAAAAAAAATGCTTTGTAAAAATTTATAGAGGTTATCTTTTTGAAAAAAAGTTTTTTAGGAAAAAATAATTTTTGAAAAAAATTCTAAAACATCACAATTGATTTTCGCAAAAGAATTTCTAAAGCAACAAGATTGATTTTTGCAAAAGAAAATATGAGGTAGGAAATAATATCTTTTTGTAAAAAAAAAAATCTAAGTGATAAAGCAGTTTTTGAAAAAAAAAATCTAAATAAAAAATGGCTTTTCTAAAAGAAGCACACGTGTTTTTCAAAACTTTTTTTAAAAAAATAGGAGCTTTTTCAAAAAGATTTTTAAGTGAAACACAAAAGAATTTGCAATTATTTCCTAAGAAAAAAATAGATTTTCCAAAGAGTATTATGTAAGAGTTTGCAAAAATTTTAAAAATAAAATTAAGTCATGTTCAAGAAAAACAACTCTTAATCCAAAATAGTGACTAAAGCATGAAAAAATAAATCTAAAGAATTGTAGTATCCAATTGTTGAGTCCAAGCATATTTAAAATAAAGGATAATGTTGAAAATAATAGTTCAAAACTTACTTATCTATTTTCCTTGCGCACATGTCTAATCAATTATGAATTAATTTGTCAATAAGTCAAATAATTAGATTAAATTTGAAAAATATGTTAAAGTTGAAAATTAGGTTAAATTAAGTTAAATTGAATTAATTAAAAATGACTTAATTGATTTTGAATTAAGTTTAATTAGATTAGGTTGAGTTAGATTAATTAAGTTTAAATTAAATTGGTAGAGTTAATTATGTTAATATTAATTAGATAAAATTTATTGTGTTGATTTGTTTGAGTAGATTACAATTGAATTTGAATGTATTAAGTTGAATAACTTATGGTTTGAAATTTCAGTTAATTAAAATTAATTATTATTGAAAATTTAAGTAAAATTTGACATTAAATTAATTAGAATTAATTAAGGTTGTAATTAGGTAATGGTTGTTAATTTAATGTTTAAGATTAATTAAAGTTTGAAAAATAATTAATTTAAATTAATTAAGGTTGTAATTAGGTAAAGGTTGACAATTTAAAATTGAAGATTAATTAAAGTTTGAAAATTAAGTTAATTTAAAGTGACAATTAATTTGAATTAATTAATGTGGTTGGGTTTAATTAATTTTTAAAATCCTAACATCTCATTCATTTCTAAATTTCAAAATAGGAACCTTATCTATTTTGTGAGATATTTTCAAATTTATCTTCAAATTTGGGATAGAATTCTAAAATTTGATTGAATCTTAAGTTAGATTAAGGTTTAACAATCAGTCAATTAAAAGCGCATTTCAATAATCAGTTTCCAAGCTGTGACGAGGCGTAGGGACCTTTTTGGGTATCGGAACAACGACCACTTTCTAGTCAATGTATTTTAAAGAAATTATACTTTTAATTTACCATGTGATAAACTCTAGTTTAACTAGTCTAAGATGTGGCGAGGTAACTTCGGCTAGTTCCACCGAGCTAAGTAGACCAAGTAGGATACTCCTTGTTGGTGCAAGATGCATCAGTGATGTCCTCCTCTAAGTGTTTCAATGTTTGACACTATGCTTAAGTCAGTGATACATTGAACAAGGGAAGGGTAGTCAAGAAAACTGGACCAAAGTGATGAAAAGTCCTAGTTAAACTAGGCACGAAGTCCTAGTTCGAAGAATTGGGCACTAAGTCCTGATCATGGATTGGGCACTAAGTCCTGGCCACAGGCTGGGCAATAAGTCCTGACATAAGGTTGGGGACTAAGCCCTGGTGTGTGAAGCTGGGCACTAAGTCCTAGTCGTGGACTGGGCACCGAAGACCTGGTGAGTGAAGTTGGGTACTAAGACCTGGTGAGTGAAGCTGGGCACTAAGACCTGATCCGGGGGATTGGGCAAAAGTCCAACCAGAGGAGCCTGTTGGCAAACAAGTAAAATCTCCTGAGAGGAGTAGGTGAAAGGCGCGTTCCCCGGGATGGGAACTTAGGCGTCGGTTTGACCTAGGGTTTCACGGGAAATATGAAGTCAGAACCAATTCGTTAAGGCTAAGATTGTACATGTGTTTGCCTTGTATTTATGTATCTTGAAGGTACCTAAAATTGAAGACAAAGAAGGAAAACAAACACACAACCTGGCTGGAAAACAAGGTACTAAGCGCCCCCATTAACCAGGGCGCCTCAATGAAAGAGGCGCCTCAATGATACAGGGTGCCTCAATCAGTCAGGCGCCCTGTGTGTTTAGGGTGCCCTGGTTGATAACCTTATCGACTGCTGCGAGTTCGGTGCGAAGATGAGGTTTCACCAGGCTTTCTGAGGCGCCTCATTTAACACAGGCGCCCAGTAACAAGCCTATAAAAGGAGCTTCGACCCTTCAACTCGTAACAACAATTTGAATATCATTCTAAACTTTTCGATTGACGATAAAGTGTTAAAGATGAAGCTCTGCGACCAAGGAGGCTCCAGGAGGAAGTGCATGATACTTCGGAGTTCCAGATCGGCCGAATCTTCGACCTTTTATATTTTAATTTGCTTTTACTTTTCTATACTAAATTTTCATATATTTTTTTATTGTACAAACGTGCACTGTAAGACGGGTTTCTCCGCCTCCAGAAAGTCGGAAAGGAGACCATTAGTGGACGGGCGTTTCCCGTGCTTAGGCCTTGGATGTACTGACCCAGGGGGGTTGGGAACCAAGTAAAATCCATGTGCATTCTGTGTTGTTTTTTGTTCGTTCTTTCTATTTTCCGCTGCTACTAACTCTGTGACCAGAACGAACAATCGAAAGTTTACGAAGTTTCCACGAAGTTTTTACAGTCGATATTCACCCCCCCTCTATCGAAAGCGCCGGTCCCCACAAGTGGTATCAGAGCCTGGTAGCTCTTCACCGGACTAATAGTCAACGGAGCAAAGACGTCAGGAGTTGAGGGGGAGCCCAGGGGTGAATTAGGTATAATTTTTTATTATGGTCAATTTTAAATTTCATATTACATGTTTTAAGTGCAGGGAGAGAGGACACTATAAAAATTAGTGTCCTACTCGTAAGAATTGTTCTTCACCGGCGGCAAAGGAAGTACCAGCACCAGGAGTCCGGAGGGACAAAAGTCAAATAAAGTGCTTCAAATGTCAAAAGCACGGACACTACAAGGATAAGTGTCCGACCAAGGTGTGAAAAAAATTCCTGCGCAGTCGTATGATAGTTTAGATAATTTCTCTAAAAAATTAGAATTATTGCATAACCAAATCAATATTTTTCATGACCAATTAGAAAAAGTAAATAATATTAGAATATCAAAAATTAACTTGTTAATCCTTAATGTCAACTCAATAATTTCTAAAATTAATTCTGAAAATCTTAAAGATAACATTGAGAATATTTCTGAGGATAACATTGAAATTATTTCTGAAAATCTTAAGGATAACATTAAAAATATTTCTGAGGATAACATTGAAATTATTTCTAAAAATCTTAAGGATAACATTGAAAATATTTCTGAGAATAACATTGAAATTATTTCTGAAAATCCTAAGGATAACATAGAAATATTTCTGAGGATATTTCTAAAAATAGTGGAGATGAAATCTTTTTAGATAATAATTTAATTATTTTCTTGGATAATCCTAAAAATAATTATAAAACATTAAATAGTAGCCCTGAAAACTACTCCACCTATTATGAAGAAGTAGAAAGATATGATTTTGATGATGAGGATGAGGAGGAAATTGAATTTTCTAGAATCAAGGCTACAGTGAATAAAATTTATAAAAATTCAAACAAATCAGAATTATTAGAAAATTTTAAAAAATTGAATAAAGAAGAAATAGTAGATAAGTTAGCTATTTTTCAAATAATGAAAATGATGAAATTAAACCCATAACTTTTAATTAACCCAGAAATTTTGAAACATAAATCAAGTTAAATCTTAAATTTTTTAATTTAATTTAAATTAATTTTTTAACCTTAATTTAATCCTTTATTTTACCTTAAATTAATTTAATTAATCCTCAATTAGCCTAATCAATCTTTAATTAATTCTTAATTTAATTAATTTAATTAATCCTTAAATTTTTCAATTAAACCTTAATTTTTACCTTAATTATTTCAACCATAATTAAATCTTAATTAAATTTTAGTTAATTCTTAATCAAATTAATTAAACCTTAATTAATTAATCCTTAATTAACTAATCCTTAATTAATTATTAAATCGATTCTTAATTAATTAATTTTAATAATCCTTAATTAATTAAATTTTAATTTAATTAATCCTTAATTAATTTAATTTTAATTTAATTTTTAATTTAATTAATTAATCCTTAATTAATTTCATTAATTAATCCTTAATTAAGTTAATCCTTAATTAAATTCATCTTAGTTAATTTAATCGTAATTAATTTTACCTTAATTTAATTTTTAATCAATTCAATTCCAATTAATTCCTAAATAAACTTTAAATCTTAATAACTTAAACTTGAATTAAATAAAATCTTACCCAAACTGCAACAATCAATTTAATATCATTAAATATGTCAAAGTGGGTTGGCATATTCACGTGTTCACACGACATGTATCAAATCGGGAATTTGATACATTATTAAAAACTTAAGTAAAATGTTTGAATTGTTTGACTCATGCATAACTGTCATGCCATGCATCTGGTATTTTGTTAAATATATGTTTTGTCATTCATGTTTAATTTTATGCGTGATTTAGAACGATTATAGGAAAAAGACTAGTTGAAACTTGAACAACCTAGTATTAGGTGGAGGTGAGATGATAGTACGTTAGGGAAACCCTTCTAATAAGGTCAAGTAAGGTAAGGCGTACCCTACTTGGTCGGTTTAGTCGGGTGGAACTAGTCGAAGCTACCGATCCAAAACCTAAGCTAGTTAGACCAAAATTTTTCAAAGAAGTAATTTGAAAATGAACTTTCGGTAAAAGGCTTTGTCAAGGAAAGGGTGGTTGCTCCAATAAGGCTACGGCCAAAGAAATCCTCTGTGCCTCGCCAAGACCTGGAAGCCGATTATCGAAACTCAAATTCAATTTACTATTTGATAAATTTGAATCTAACACAAGTTTTAATTAAATCTTAGATTAAATTCAAAGAAAAATTATTCAAGCATCTCACAATACACCCATAAGGCAACCATGCTTGCTTGTACTGAGACATCTAGAATGGGTGAGATGTTAAGGACTAATAAATTAAAAAATATTTTTCAAAATTGTTTTCCAAAATTCTTAGAATATTTTTCTAAATATCTATTTTCAAAATAGTGCTTTAACATAATAATGTTTTTATGGATTTCATGCTTGTCTGAGTGCTTATATATTATACATTTTCAAAATTACATCTTTTTGAAAAATTGTTTGACCTACACAATTAGACACAAGTCTCTTAGGTCAACACTAAAGTCCCTTAAGACACTTAGATAGAGTTAAACAGTGTTAGATACAGGGGGAGTGTCTTATTCGTTTAAAAGATTTGTTTTTGGTATTTTGAAAACCGTGCTTGAAAAATTATTATCACTTATGTTTTTCGAAAAAGGTTTATGCTTTAAAATTATCATCATTCTAAATTGTATTTTCGAAAATTGTCTCCTTGAGAATTACCACACTCAAAATGTCGTTCACTCTTTTGATTTTGATAAACCCTAAAGACACAGAGGAGGTCTACTTCATGATCTACAAGGACTCCTAGGATGTGTCAAATTTAGGGGGAGTCCAAATCAAAAAGAAATTATTTCTAACAAATAATTTTTCAAAATTATTAGATAGTTCTTATAATTTGAATCAAACCTTAAGACTCATACGAAGATCGCTTGTAGTCAACAAGCTTCCTAGGACTAGGTTAAGTTTAGGGGGAGGTCAAATTAAAAGAATCATTTAATAACAAAATAATATGTTTGCATGCACTATATTTTTAAAATCAGTTTAAAAACATAAGTAATTTTTGTCAAAATATTATCATTTTTTCATTTTCAAATTTTTTTGTTTTTATTGGAATACTTTTGGAAATAATACTTACTTGAATTTGGAGAATTTTCTAGGACACTTAGAAAAATGTCCTTGTAGTTAATAAGGTTTCCTAGGATTGTGTCAGACTGGAAAAGCAACCAAGTCAAGTAAAGTACAAGTGTTTTTAAAAGTACTTATATTTTTTAAAAATTGCATAATATTTTTCAAAAGTACTTATATTTTTCAAAAATTGCATAGTATTTTTTCAAAGTACAAAGTTTTTTCACAATATTTCTCAAAATACTAAGGACAATATTTTTTAAGTACAAATATTTTCAAAAAGCTCAATATATTTTTCAAAAAGTACTTGCATGTTTTAAAAATGCTAATATTTTCCTAAAGTGCACCATATTTTCCAAAATACAAATTTTTGTGCAAGACATGTTTTTTCTAAGAGCAAAATTTCTTTTCAAAGTACAAATGCACTGTGTTTCTCTAAGTGAAAATTTTCCTCTAAAGTGCATAGCTTCATTTAAACATCTTTTATGAGTGCAAGTTTTTTTTGAAAAACTTTCCAATTCTTCTAAGGCAATATTTTTTTTCTAAGTGGACAATTTTCAAAGTTCAAAATATTTTTCCAAATTGCACAATACTTTTTCAAAACTGGAGTTTTTTTTGGTGTAATTTAAATACCTAGTTTTTTAACTAGCGGTTTGCTATGCTTTCAAAAGAATTAAACCAAGCACTTTCAAAAGATGTTTTTTAATTTTTCATTGTTGGTGCAAGGCTATTTTTGTCTTTTTTGATGTATGACAAAGGGGGAGAGTGAGCTTAAGTTAGAAATTTTTTGTCTTCTTCACAAAGGAGAAAAATGAAAATCAAAATGTTTTTTTCAAAAAAGGGGAGAGTGAGCTTAAGTTAGAAATTTTTTTCTTTCTCCCAAAGGATAGAGAGCTTTCCCAATAGATCAAAATGTATTTTCAAAACTTAGATCATTTTTTTTATCCCAAGGATTATAATGTAGCCCTTTCATCCAATCTAACTATTTTTTTTATCCCAAGGATTATAATGTAGTCCTTTCATCCAATCTAACTTAAGATGTTGTCAAACATCGAAAAGGGGGAGATTGTTGGTGCAAGAAGCATCAGTGATGTCCTCCTCTAAGTGTTTCAATGTTTGACAATATGCTTAATTCAGTGATACATTGAACAAGGGAAGGGTAGTCAAGAAAACTGGACCAAAGTGATGAAAAGTCCTAGTTAACCTAGGCACGAAGTCCTGGTTCGAAGAATTGGGCACTAAGTCTTGATCATGAATTGGGCACTAAGTCCTGATCGCGGGCTGGGCAACTAAGTCCTGACATAAGGTTGGACACTAAGACCTGGTTGTTGGGAACGAGATGGCTAGAGAGGGGGGGGGTGAATATAGCCAATCACTTCTTCTTCGAATGGTTATCAAATTTCTGCACTTGAAGTTATTAATAGCACAGCGGAAGTATGAAAATAAAACTTGCAAAAACTTAAACCAAAACCTAACTAGCAAGATTAGCAAGATCGCTAACAAGGAGATTTTACAAGGTTCGGGGATAACTTGCCCCTACTCCTTGGCGTGCCCTTAAGGTGGGCGATCCCTTGATCGTCGGCAGATCAAGCCCCGGTAATCACCGGATATGAAGCAACCTCCTTCTCGGTGGAGAAACCTCTCCACAGTGTGTTTCAAATAAGGATATAGTTTAAGCACAAAGAAACAACAAGAAGGATCTTACTCAAACACTTAGCAAGGACAAAAACACAGCAAGCTTCCCTGAGCTCCACCCAGTGGCGATCTCACGCAAGAACCCTTCTCCGTGTCTTCCCACTGTTGGACTCCAAGCTTCTTGTCTTCTCCTTCAAGTGCTCAAGTATGATGATTGCTTCTCAATGGCTTGCTTAGAATGATTGAAGAACTCAAGAACAGCAAGCTTGATGTCGAGAACGCAGGAACTCAAGAGCACAAGAATCAAATTGTTCGATCTCTCTTGAACACTACAACTCTCGTTCCTTTTGTTTCTCCGCTAAGCAACAGATGATCTCATCTCCAGCAGCCTCCAGCTGCCTCACTGCCAACGCGCCAGCTACACTGAACCCTAACTGAACTTCCTGAGCTCCCTCAGCCAAGCTTCAGTCAGCAGCTTCAGTCCTGCATCCAGCCGTTGCAACCTGTGTGGAGAAAGGGACAAACCTGTTCCAAGGAAAGCTCTCTTTGACTTCTCCTTGAGTGTTTGAATCCTCCCCTGTCACCTGAAACTTACTCAGAGTATTAGAGTAGTAAATCAAGCAGCATATCAAATATCAGAGGAAAGTGGCAGTGAATCGGTTGTGTTCAGACGCGATCAGAGCGTCTGACAATGCAATTTGAATTAAAGTGATCGGTCACCGGACCGATCAGAGAGCCTCCTGATCAGTCACCAGACCGATCAGGCTAGTTCCAGACCGATCAGGCTTCGTCCTGATCGATCCCCAACGCTCAATTAGAAATCGCGATTTCTTTGAGATTCTCCTGGACCGATCACCAGACCGATCCCAGGTCTTGGATCGTTCACCGGACCGATCCACCCTTATATTGGGCGATTTCTGAGTTTCGCAGGCTAAGCCTTCTGATCGGTCACCGGACCGATCAGGCAGCCTCCTGATCGGTCAGCAGACCGATCAGAACCTGACCAGACCGATCAGGCTCCGTCCTGATCGATCATAGAGAGGAACCTGCGACACTTGATCGTTCTCCGGAACGATCTGCACAGTGATCCTGATCGGTCACCAGACCGATCAGGAGCAGTTCAGCAAGGGAACTCAACCTCACTGCTCACTCCCTGATCGGTCACCAGACCGATCAGGAGCCAGTCAATGGGTGAAACGCATGCTCCCTGATCGGTTACCAGATCGATCAGGAGCAGCACAGTAGGTTCCCAACCTCACTGTGTGCTCCCTGATCGGTCGCCCGACCGATCAGTCATCGCTGGATCGGTCACCCGACCGATCCACGAAGGAGCAGCGTGCCAAAATCCCTGATCGATCACCAGACTGATCCAGGGACTCAAACTCAGCCCTCCAAGCTAAGTTTCCATCCACCTTAGCCCTCCAAGCTAAGGATTTTCCATCTAACTCTCCAAGTTGGGAATTTGCACCTAACCCTCCAAGTTAGGACTTTTCACCTAGCCCTCCAAGCTAGGACTTTTCACCTAGCCCTCCAAGCTAGGACTTTTCACCCAACCCTTCCGAGTTAGAACATCATCCAACCTAGCCCTCCAAGCTAGGCACCTGACCCTCCAAGCCAGGACTTTTTCACCTAATTCTCCAGGATGGAATTTGCACCTAACCCTCCAAGTTAGGACTTTTCACCTAGCCCTCCAAGCTAGGACTTTTCACCCAACCTTTCCGAATTAGGACTTTTCCAACACCTAGCCCTCCAAGCTAGGATTTTCCACACCTAACCCTCTAGGTCAGGACTTTTCAACACCTAGCCCTCCAGACTAGGATTTTCCATCCCTTGCCTGATCCCCGACCAGGACTTCATCATAATCATCATAATCAACCTAAACTAAAATCGATGTCAACACCAAAACAACAATCAGGGCCAGACTGCATCAACAATCTCCCCCTTTTTGTTGTTTGACAATCCGATTTTAAGTTTAGGGATTTCAATCAATATTCCAACTTTAGAATCATAGGG
Organism: Boesenbergia rotunda; assembly: GCA_024364735.1. Classification (NCBI taxonomy): domain Eukaryota; kingdom Viridiplantae; phylum Streptophyta; class Magnoliopsida; order Zingiberales; family Zingiberaceae; genus Boesenbergia; species Boesenbergia rotunda. Next base: position 5,357 of record JAGFNQ010009157.1, on the reverse strand, counting down.
GAATCCAGATCCTCCCCCTACAACATGGTCATTCTAAACTTAACCAATCCACACTCTCCCCCTTTGTCGAACACCGAAAAGGGGCAAGAGGGACTGTTAAGATTAAAATAAACTCCCTCTCAATCCTAGAGGTATCCCAACTCATCAAAAATGTGATAGTTTGTGGAATGATCATACGAACACATGTGAAAAATTTTAGCAAGACATAGCAGTCACATGCATCATATGAGTATGAAATATAAACCCATGCCGTAATATTCATAAGTATCAAATAGACATGGCAATGGAAGCATGAACATGGCAATGGATCAATCATGCAGATCATAGGCATATAAACAACATGGCATCAACAACAGATATACTAATATCATGTGAAACAAAGTCAGATAAGTCAAAACATAAGTCATCCAGACAAGTAGCAAAATACGTGTGACACAAGGTCACAACAATCAAGTCACAGGGCATACAACCCAAACGTCATACAACATCGTCATCAGAATCATCAATATATATGATATCCCTGGGTGAAGGGCCACTGGGAGACACACCATCAGGAAACGTATAATGATACCATTCTTCATACCATCTGTCCTGGAAGGCACCCATCTCAGAGACATCAGAGGCCAGGACATCAACCCGGCGATCAAAAGACTGGAACTCGGAGCAGACCTCCTGTCGCCAGAGCTCAGAGATATGCAATTCGTGCTCTAGCTTCCGCTCTATCTCCGCTACTTGCCAGCGTAGATCAGGAGCCCACTCATCATAATCGGCAGTAGTAGCTGGCGCCCCCTGGTCACGGGCTGCTCTCGGTGGCTCCCCTGCATGCTGGCAAGCCTTCCACCTTAGCCCCTGAGGCCCGAGAACAATGCCGGACTGAGCAAGCATGCGACGATCCAGACGGCAGTCCTGTCGGATCATGGGCACAATACGGCCCTGTGAAACATCGATGCCAACCGATGCCAGCCAGGCAGTGATGATGTGGCCGAATGGCATATAGACCGACTGGGATGAAGGCATACTGTGTACGATGATAGAAAAGTAAACCGAAGCCACTGGGTCAAAATCTAGCTGCTGATGCAACCCGTAAAGCATCAAGAAGTGGAACGGTCGAATCTCATCGAGATGTTTCGAGGTAGTGGGAAGGAGACAATTGGTGATGACTTTAAACAACACATAGTCAACAGGAGAGAGATGAAGAGCAGGGAACGTGGGAAAGTCACGGGTGCACTCACCAGAACCCCCTGGCCTAGGGTGGCCTAGGAAGTACTCATAGATGGAATCGGGAGTCACTCTATCGAAGGGCACTGGAAGAGGGTTAGGAGGGAATGGATAGAGAAAGAAATCATTGTCGGACTGGCGATAGCCGAGAAAGTCAGTGAAAATAGATCGATTGAACTCGAGATCGATACCAGCAACACGGGTTTTCCATCTCGTGCCCTCTCCACTCACCATGTTACTATAGAACTCAGAAACCAAATCAAGGTTGATCGGTCCTTCAAAGTGCAATATGGGTTGAAGATTATAAAATTCAATTCATTGTCGGATTGTTGGACAGTGTTCATAGATAAAAGTTGGGTCTATACTTCGACACGGCATGAGTTTAAAATTATGCCATTGGAATTTGAGAGCATGACCGATACTCTGAAATCGAGTATGTGGGGGAGGTGGCGACCTTGAAGGAGGTGTAGATGAAGAAGGAGTCTTCCCCCTCGAACTTCCTTCAGCTACCTCCTTTCCCTTAGATGACCTTCTAATGAGGTTTGAATTGATCATGACACATAGGTTGAATCACAAGAATTGATCATATATAAGATGAGACCCAATCAAAAGATAGATATGAAATAAGGAGAAATTTGATGAAAAGTGAGGTTACAGCAAAATATAAGGGTCACGGTGAGAACCAAGACACCACAGCAAGAACAAGAACAAAAATCAAAATATGATTAGCTTCACAAACAAGGTTTTATGAACTGATTGTCAAGAAAATCAAAACGAACAACTTACTTAGGTGCCATTGAGAAGATTCTTGGATGTTGAGAGGAAGAAACCGCGCGCAGGAAATGTACTCTTGGCGCAAGAGATGGTCGCGGAATGATTCCGCGAGAAAGGAACGAGCACAGGACTCACACTCACGCGAGGAAGGAGAGCACGCAGGAGGGTCTTTTCGCACAAGCAAGTCGCGCAAATGAAGATCGGCGCTAGGGTTCGGCGCTGAAGAGGGGTTTCACGAAATTAATCGGTTGGTGGATTGGTCCACCAACCAAAATTTAATGTGTTTGAACGGATCACCATTCGATCTGATTTCGTCCAGACCGATCAGGATACAGCCTGATCGGACTGGCATGGTCCTGATCGGTCTGATGACCGATCGACGCGTTCCTGATCGGTCGGGTGACCGATCAGGATTTGATCAGTAGGGTCCGGAGAGAAACCTCTGAGCTCCCTGATCGGTCTGTGGACCGATCCCCACAGGGTGCCAGATCGGTCCGGAGACCGATCCAAGCTGGCTCAGAATCCTTGGTCAAAAAGTTCGGAGAGTCACTGCTGACTCTCTGATCGGTCTGTGGACCGATCACCACAGGAAGAAGCCAGATCGGTCCAGGGACCGATCAGCCCTATGCCTGATCGGTCCGGTGACCGATCAGGGTTCCTGATACGAACTGAAATGTTCAGTTTCAGAACTTCTGAATTTTTCAAACGATGTTTGATGGACTTTGTCAAACTTGAACATGATCCCATGACTAGAAATGATCCCTGAGCAAGAATCAAAGGTCCTTATAGGTTCAACAAACACTTCGACCATCTAAATGGAGTCAAACTCAATCAACAATCAATCAAGCAAATTCAACCAAGTTTTGATTCCAAATTAAAGTTTCCAATCAAGTTGCTTGATTGGAATGTCCAAGTATGATCATGGAGCCATATACACATATGTTATGCAATGGTTTTCCCCATACTTGGTCACCACGTGATTATTATCTCGTTAACTTAATTCCTCAAGGGATGCAATGACATTTTGAGAAATTGAGTTAAACCTAACATCTCACCCCATATCTAGCAAACAAAACGTTTTGTTAAACCTTATAGTTTGTGTGAGATGTTCCCAAAGTTACCCAATTGTTCCCCAACAATTTCGAAATCATCATGAAGGGTTTTGACCGCAATTTGAACATCATGAAGCGCGACACATTCCCAATTCCCGTCTTAGGAAACTAAATTCACTCTCGGGAAGTGGTTTAGTGAAAATGTCAGCTAGGTTTGACTTTGACTCCACATGTGAGAGTATGATGTTCCCCCTAGCTACATGATCTCTAATGAAGTGGTGTCTTACCTCAATATGTTTTGTCCTAGAATGATGGACCGGATTCTTGGTTAAGTTAATTGTGCTAATGTTATCACATAACACTTGCACACCCTTGTAACTCAATCCATAGTTCTCTAAGGTATGAATCATCCACAACAATTGCGATATACTCTCTCCCATGGCGATATATTCTGCCTCGGTAGTGGAAAGAGCAACATAATGTTGCTTCCGACTCGACCAACTTACTAAGGACGATCCTAAGAATTGGCAGCCCCCACTAGTGCTCTTCCGGTCCAACTTACATCCAGCGTAGTCGGAGTCCGTATAGCCCATCAAATCAAAAGATTCGGTACGGGGATACCAAAGACCTACATCAATTGTACCCTTGAGATATCTCAAAATTCGCTTAACAGCAATTAGGTGAGATTCCTTGGCACACACTTGATACCTAGCGCACATACCTACAGCAAATAGTATATCTGGTCGACTAGCTGTGAGGTATAGCAAACTACCTATCATGCTTCGATATTGAGTTAGATCAACAGGTTTACCACTCTCATCATTGTCTAATCTAGTGTTTGTGGCCATGGGAGTGGTTACCTCTTTTGAATCACTCATATTGAATTTTCGAAGCATTTCATGTGTATACTTTGATTGGTGCACATGGATACCATCGCGAGTTTGCTTGATTTCAAGTCCAAGGAAGAAAGTCAACTCTCCCACTAGACTCATTTCAAATTCACTCTCCATGTGTCCAATGAACTCATTTAAATAGCCCTTATTATTCGAGCCACAAATTATGTCATCGACATATACTTGAGCTACAAATATATTGTCACCATCTCTTCGTAGAAATAGCGTAGGGTCTATTTGACCTCTAACAAAGCCCTTTTCAATCAAGAATGTCGACAACCGCTCATACCAAGCCCGGGGTGCTTGTTTAAGGCCATAGAGTGCCTTTTTGAGCTTGAACACGTGGTTTGGATATTCGGTACTCTCAAACCCTGGAGGTTGTTCGACATAGACCTCTTCCTTAATCAAACCATTTAAGAAGGCCGATTTGACGTCCATTTGAAATAATTTGAAGCCACGGTGTGCTGCAAATGCAAGCATCAATCGGATAGACTCTAATTGTGCCACAGGAGCATAAGTCTCATCATAATCAAGACCTTCAACTTGACTGTAGCCCTTGGCTACCAAGTGTGCCTTGTTTCTAATGATTTCTCCCTTGTGGTTTAATTTGTTTTTGAAGACCCATTTGGTTCCAATATGGTGGTCTTCTTAGGTCTAGGGACTAAGTCCCAAACTTGACTCCTCTCAAATTGACCTAGTTCATCTTGCATCGCGATAATCCAATCGGGATCATTTAATGCTTCATCAATTTTTCTAGGTTCAATTTCGGAAATTAGAGCAACTTCATTAGCCTCATTCCGGAAGAATGATCTAGTCCTAACCCCTTGATGGATGTCTCCAACGATTTGGTCTTGGGGATGACTAGAGGCTAATCTCGTTTGCCTTGGTGTTGGTGGTGCTTCTTGAACGGGTTCACTAGACACAAGTTCAGCCTCAGGATCCGACTGATCAATGGGTTGTCTAGGCTACGTCATCAGACTCATCCCATCAACAACACTTGGAGTTTCATTCAAACTTAGTCTCCTAATTCGAGTTGAACTCCTTCTACATTTTCTGATTGGTCAGTGATTGGGAATTTCTTCAAGACCACATCAGAAGACTCTTCAACTAATCTAGTCTTCTTGTTGTAGACTCGGTAGGCTTTACTAACGAGGGAGTACCCGACTAGTATCCCTTCATCAGCCTTTGCCGTGAACTTTCCAAGGTGATCCTTGGTGTTTAGGATGAACACCTTACAACCAAACACCCTAAGATGTTTAACCGTAGGTGGTTTCCCAAACCAAAGTTCATGGGGAGTCTTTCCTAAAAACCTATGGATGAGAACTCGTTTTGCACATAGCAAGCTGTATTTACAGCTTCAGCCCATAAGTAACTCGGGAGTGAGTACTCATTAAGCAGCATGCTTCGTGCACCTCTTGAA
>JAGFNQ010009156.1:0-23331 GCA_024364735.1 Boesenbergia rotunda | reverse complement strand
CTGTTAGTATTGTGAGAGAAGTGTCCTAAGGCAATCGCCTTATGATTGTAATCATTTATTTTAATAAATGAATATTCACTATTTGAGTATACATGTTTATGTATTTGATTGAGATCTTAAACTCATTTACTGAATGTCGCAATACAATTCACAGCATGAGAGAGTTTGTGATGAATTCACAACTAGTGATTATCTCTACATGTGCAATTATGAAGTATTGAAATTGTCCCTAGTCGATGAATTGATAAATACGGACACTATCAATTCTGTTGAGACTAGCATGGGTTATTCTCTAATCAGCTGATTCTCACTGGCTGGAGACATTGGGATGTCCGGAGATAAACATGAATGCTAGTTAAGGGAACTAGTTCTTTGGAGTGACTGGCTGTAAAACTTCATATGGTAATCTACATATAGATATGTCAATGAAGTTCTTACTGCAGCATAAGTGCGATGTTCCTTTGACTTGCGGTGTTCAAGTCATCTTGGTCATGGAGACTTATAGTTTGACATCTTAAGAAAGCATCTCTAAGGAGGTGTGGACCCAGGATGGTTGGGTATAAGCCGAAGTGCCCGAGATGTTTGAACAGCCTACAAAGGATTCACCACTCCTTGCGAGGAGATGTATACCCAAGGCCTATCGTCGGATTGTTACTCGAAGCCTCTGGCCAGAGCATCACATGTTCAGAGTATGAATCTCTCAGATACATGAGAGTAACTAGAATCCGTAGGACGAGAAAAATATTGCTTGGGCTAGGTGTGACGTAGTCAGCCTAGTGGGGACTGACACACATAGACCGTGTCCTGAACCAAGTGGGTATAAGATGGTGAAGGGAATGGGGCACGACTCATTATAGCTGCTGAAGGGTTTTAGAATTATTTCTGAGGTCAACCATTGATCTTTCGTTTAATTGGGGGTCATGATGTACTACTAGGTGCCACTCATGATCGTTCTATAATTGGTTGATTATAGACGGCCAACATAAATCGAAAGCCTATTTAGTCACACGCACTACGAGTAATCCGAGGGATTTAAAACGAGTTGAAAATTGGATTTTCCGATCAAAAGAGATAAGTCGAATCTGAATTTTTTAGAGACGCATCGGAAGCATAAAATGGTTAAGTCTTTTGAAGACTTATTGGACGAATTAAATGAGTTTAATTCATATGGTCATGGCTTGGGTTTGGCCGGCCAAAGAGGGTCCCCACCCTCTTTGTTTGGCCGGCCACATCAAAAGGGGAGAACCAAATTGTTTGGTTCAATTTATAAAATAAACCAAGTGTGGTTTGTTTTATAAAATTATGGATGATATAAATTTTATATAAACCAAGGTTTGGTTTATTTTTTCATGGAAATTAAAATGAACCATGGATTGGTTTATTTTATTTTATAAAATCAATAATGGAATTGATTTACCATGATAAAGAAATTTTATATAAAGAAATTTCTTTCCATAAGAAAAAAAAAGGGAGACATGGTTGCTTTTATCATAAATTAAATTATGATAAAAACTTGGCATGATGGAATAAATCATATAAAAATTTATATGATAAATTTCTTATAAAAATTTATTCCATAAAAAGGAGACTTGGCGATTGAGAGGCTACTATATAAAGGAACCAAGGCAAAGCTTGGAAATCAATCTAAGAGATCTAGAAATAAGCTCTCTCTCTCTCTCCTTCTCTCCCTCTCCCTCCTCTAGTGCCGCCGGCCCTAAAAGGAGGACCCCTTTGTTGTCGTGACCTTCATCCACCAAGCAGCTGCCGAAGAAGAAGAAGAAGAAGCGGGCGCAACTCCTTCCTTCCTCCCTGAATCTTGATTCCGTTCTTCATTTGGTGGTTAGTCATCCCATCTCTCTCTTGGTATTCTTGTCGTGCCTTTGGAGAATCTAGTAGTTCTTGTCGGCACGAAACTCGTGGCTTTGCGAGTCATCCCGAAGAAAACTCGGCGTGGACGCGAATAGAGGCGGAGCTTCCAAGGGACGCTTACGGTTGGATCTCGTCCCTTCCTTCGAGTTACGCGAGGTACTAAGTAAATTAGTTTACTTTATGCAATATTTTAAATGTATGATCATGTCTACACAATATAAGGTTGCATGATTAGATGTGTGGTTAAATAATTTAGGAAATTATATATGCTAAATCTCCCGCTACACGTAAAAAATTTTAAAATTACGAACCCGCATCCATGTCAACATGCACCCAGTCCCAACAGTGGTATCAGAGCCAGTTTGTGTTCGACATAATCATATAATTGTTTTGCGGAAAACTTTGTCATGATATCAATTTTGGAAAAATTTTCAATTATGGAAACTTTCCAATTATGATAAATTTTAGATTTAGGAATTTCAATGTTTGGAAATCCTCATGAAATTTCGCAATCTTTTGAAATATCCTAGTATCTGAAATTTTATGATAATTGTGAAAACTCCCATTTTTGAAAACTTTCCAATTTTGAAAATTTTCAATTTTGGAAATATGTTAGTTTTCTTTGTACCAGAAACTTACAATTATTCTGAAAACCTATTATGGAAAGCTCACAATTTTGGGCACTTTCTTTCAAGAAAGTCTAGACAAATTTATGGAACATTAATTGACAATTAAATTCGAATTGGTTTTTAAATTATTAACAAAATTCTTTACTTTGGGGAGTGCCTCGGGGAGCCACCCAAATTAAAGTTAGTTGTTGTAATTTAATTACCTATTTTGAACAAGAATTGTCAAGTTTAATTTGGCTACGCCTCGGGGAGCGGGTTCAAATTAGATTTACGACAAATTTCTTTTCTTTGGGTATCTGAGCCTCAGGGAGCCACCCAATGAAAATAATTTGTTGTAATTAATTAGTCCATAAATAAAATATGTGATCAAATCTTGGAAATTTTTGAGGTGATTCTCAAACGATAATTTCCTTATTTGATTTCTTACATATTATTGTCTCCAAAATTAATTAGGAAATTTGTTTCCTATAGAGTTCATTTCCTTAAATAAGATTTTCATGAAAATAATATGTGGTTGAATTAAGGGAATCTATCTCTTAATTTAATAAGATTTGATTTAGAGAAATCAAAGTCTTAAACATATTATTTTCGAATTTGATTATGATAATTTAGGAAATTGTTTCCCAAAATAATTCCTTAAATAAAGTATGAAATTAGAATTAGGAAATCTAGTTCCTAATTCAATTAATGAGACTTGATAAATTAAGTCACATACATACTTTATTAAGGAAATCGTTAGTACATGACATAATTATATGTCATGAATGTGCTTAGAAAGAAAATGATGAGACCCAAAACCCCTTACAAAATATTAAGGCCAACACCTTCCATTAATATGGTTAGAACCGGAGTTTTGTTTCTCGTTTGGGTTGATAGACACATCCATGCCCGGCTTGAACCTCAACATATTCAAACCATGGAATTAGTTTATGATTAATATAGTTGGAGTCAGAGGTCAATCCTTAGTTTTGGTTGTTGGACACATCCAAGCCTGACTAAACGGTTGAATGAGCTCCAACCATATTGAAACTATTTCTTGATTAATGGGTCAGCCTTAAGCTTGGAGCATCGATTTGTTGTGCCACAGCCAAGGTCGATGTAAAGAGAGGTGCAGTTGGGTGCTATGTATATTGTTGCATACTTGTGAATGAGTTAGCAACCCAATGATTTATGCAAACATTCAATTAGTTGATAGCATAAAGTGATAGTTACATATATGTGATATGTAATCGGTATAATTACCTACCTTCATAGCTAAGAATAACTTGATGGCCACAGCCATGGTTGTTCTTATCTATGGTTGGATATCAACCTATTTGGAGATGTTCCTACGATCTCCCGAATTGATAAAAAGGGTTATTCAATTCGAAAAATAAATAGGATTTAATCAATGTATGTTGATGCATTCTTTATCATTCTTCTCACATAAGCTCAATTTGTATTTCTAGGATAATCACCTGATCATGTCATCTCTGAATTTGCGTTCCATTTTGGACACCAATAAGTTAACTAAGACCAAAAAGACTGAAAAGACCCCAAAAGGCACTTGCCATCACTGTGGCAAGGAGGGTCACTGGCGAAGAAACTGCAAGGTTTATCTTGAGTCCTTGAAGAAGAAGGCATCCGATGCCCCATCCTCTTCAGGTATCTTCGTTATTGAATGTCACTCTATTTCCTCAACCACCTGGGTACTTGATACTGGGTGTAGCTCACATATATGTAATGACATACAGGGGCTAAGGAATAGAAGAAGACTCGTCAAGGGAGAAGCGAATTTGCGAGTTGGAAATGGAGCAAAGATTGCTGCTGTTGCCATCGGAACATATTTGCTAAAGCTCCCTACTGGACTTGTCTTAGAGTTGGATAATTGTTATTTTGTTCCTTCATTAATAAAGAACATTGTATCTATTTCATGCTTGAATGAAAAGGGTTATCATTTAACTTTTAGTAACAATTGTTGTTACATAACTTTAAATGGAGTTCTTTATGGGACCGGAACTTTGTGCAATGGTATCTACACGTTAGATTTATCCGGTGACATTTTTAATATCGAAGTTAGCAACAAACGTGCTCGAATAGATAATCAAATAGACTCATATACGTGGCATTGTCGTCTTGGCCATATAAGTAAGAAACGCATGACCAAATTACACCGATGTGGAATTCTGGAATCATTTGAACCCGGTTCATTTGATACATGCGAATCATGCTTAAAAGGCAAGATGGTCAATTTTTCCTTTTCCGGAAAAGGTAAACCAGTGGGAGAATTGCTTGGTCTAATACATACTGATGTATGTGGACCAATGTCAACTCTTGCACAAGGAGGCTATAGCTACTTCATTACCTTTATCGATGATCACTCACGATTCGGGTATGTGTTCTTGATGAAACACAAATCTGAAGCTTTTGAGAAATTCAAAGAGTTCAGAAATGAAGTAGAGAAACAGCTTGACAAAAGTATTAAGATACTTCGATCCGATCGGGGTGGTGAATACTTAAGTCAAGAGTTTCAAGATTATCTTAGGGACAATGGGATATTGTCTCAATGGACTCCGCCGTATACACCACAGCATAATGGTGTATCTGAGAGGCATAACCGAACCTTGATGGACATGGTTAGATCTATGATGAATCATGCAACTCTTCCAAAATATTTTTGGGGCTATGCGCTTAAGACAGCTGTTTACTTGCTAAACAGAGTCCCGACCAAGGTAGTATCTACTACTCCATATGAGACGTGGAATAGTAAGAAACCTCACTTAACTCACCTTAACATATGGGGGTGTCCTGCTTATGTGAAGCGGACTGTATCAGACAAATTGGATGTTAAGTCTGATAAATGTCTATTTATTGGATACCCTAAGGAAACAAAGGATTACCAATTCTATCATCCCTTGGAACAAAAGGTGTTTGTTTCAAGGCATACTGTATTTCTGGAAAAAGAATTTCTTTTACAAGAAGACAGTGGGAGTAGTATTGAACTTGAAGAAGTTCAAGAAACTCCAATAGACATTACAGAGACACCTAGTCTAGACCCACAACCAATAACTCATAATGATGAGCTATCAGTTGAACCTAAAACAACATCACTTCTTCGTAGATCTGATAGGACACGCAATATTCCAGAGAGATACGGATTTCTCGTAAGTGAATCGAATGACGTGTTACTCATTAGCGATGACAAACCTATCAGTTATGATGATGTTCTGAAAAGTTCAGAAAGGGACAAATGGCTTGAAGCCATGAAGTCGGAAATGGATTCCATGTACGAAAATCAAGTATGGGACTTGGTTAACCCACCTGAAGGGATTAAGCCCATAGGGTGCAAGTGGGTTTTCAAGAAGAAAATCGACATGGAAGGTAATGTTGTTACCTTTAAGGCTAGATTAGTGGCAAAAGGATATCGTCAGAAACAAGGGATTGATTATGACGAAACCTATTCGCCAGTAGCTATGCTTAAATCCATTCGGATGCTCCTGGCCATAGCAGCTCATTATGATTATGAGATATGGCAAATGGATGTGAAAACAACTTTCCTTAATGGAAACCTGCTTGAGGATGTATACATGATACAACTTGAAGGTTTCATATCGGTTGATAAAACCAAAATATGCAAGCTTCGACGATCCATATATGGACTGAAGCAAGCATCCAGGAGCTGGAACATCCGTTTTGATGAGACAATCAAAGAGTTTGATTTCTCACAAAATCCTGACGAACCTTGTGTGTACAAGAAGGTTAGTGGGAGTGCAGTCGTATTCCTAGTATTATATGTCGATGACATATTACTTATAGGAAACGATATATCAGTCTTACAGTCGGTTAAAATTTGGTTGTCCAAAACTTTCTCCATGAAAGACTGGGAGAAGCAACCTATATCCTTGGGATTAGAATCTATAGAGATAGATCAAAACGGTTGCTTGGTCTTTCGCAGTCTACATATATAGACCGAGTGCTAAAAAGGTTTAGCATGTCGGAATCCAAGAAAGGTTACCTTCCGATCAGGCATGGGATCAACCTTTCAAAGTCTATGTGTCCGCGCACAGAAGACGAGAGGATTTGCATGAATAAGATTCCTTATGCATCCGCGATAGGATCTATCATGTATGCTATGTTATGTACTAGTCCCGATGTATTGTATACTCTGAGCGTCACAAGAAGATACCAGTCTGATCCAGGAATGGATCATTGGGCGGCTGTCAAGACAATCCTTAAGTACTTAAGAAGAACTAAGGATATGTTCCTAATATATGGAGAAGGTGATATGGTAATACGTGGGTATACAGATGTCAGTTTCCAGACAGATAAGGATGACTCCAAATCTCAGTCCGGATACGTATTTATCTTGAATGGAGGCGCAATAAGTTGGAAAAGTTCCAAACAAGACACCGTAGCGGATTCTACCACGGAAGCGGAATATATTGCAGCTTCGGAAGCAGCAAAGGAAGCAGTCTGGATCAAGAAGTTTGTCTCAGAACTTGGTGTGGTTCCAACCATTGATGAAGCAGTGCCGGTTTACTGCGACAACAATGGAGCTATTGCATATGCAAAGGAACCAAGGTCTCATCAGCGATCCAAACATGTGCTGATCAGAGAGATTATAAGTAGGAATGATATACAAATTGAGGAAATTCCCACTGAAAGGAATTTAGCGGATCCTTTAACTAAGGTCTTGCCTCAAAGCAAGTTTGAGGGTCATGTTAGAGCCTGTGGTATTGGATACCGTAGCGATTGACATTAGGCCAAGTGGGAGTTTGTTAGTATTGTGAGAGAAGTGTCATATGGCAATCGCCTTATGATTGTAATCATTTATTTTAATAAATGAATATTCACTATTTGATTATACATGTTTGTGTATTTGATTGAGATCTTAAACTCATTTACTAAATGTCCGCAATACAATTCACAGCATGAGAGAATTTGTGATGAATTCACAACTAGTGATTATCTCTATATGTGCAATTATGAAGTATTAAAATTGTCCATAGTCGATGATTTGATAAATACGGACACTATCAATTCTGTTGAGACTAGCATGGGTTATTCTCTAATCAGCTGATTCTCACTGGCTGGAGACATTGGGATGTCCGGAGATAAACATGAATGCTAGTTAAGGGAACTAGTTCTTTAGAGTGACTGGCTGTAAAACTTCATATGGTAATCTACATATAGATATGTCAATGAAGTTCTTACTGCAGCTTAAGTGCGATGTTCCTTTGACTTGCGGTGTTCAAGTCATCTTGGTCATGGAGACTTATACTTTGACATCTTAAGCAAGCATCTCTAAGGAGGTGTGGACCCAGGATGGTTGGGTATAAGCCGAAGTGCCCGAAGATGTTTGAACAGCCTACAAAGGATTCACCACTCCTTGCGAGGAGATGTATACCCAAGGCCTATCGTCGTATTGTTACTCGAAGCCTTTGGCCAGAGCATCACATGTTCAGAGTATGAATCTCTCAGATACATGAGAGTAACTAGAATCCGTAGGATGAGAAAAACATTGCTTGGGCTAGGTGCGACATAGTCAGCCTAGTGGGGACTGACACACATAGACCGTGTCTTGAACCAAGTGGGTATAAGATGGTGAAGGGAATGGGGGACGACTCATTATAGCTGCTGAAGGGTTTCAAAATTATTTCTGAGGTCAACCGTTGATCTTTCGATTAATTGGGGGTCATGATGTACTACTAGGTGCCACTCATGATCGTTCTATAATTGGTTGATTATAGACGGCCAACATAAATCGAAAGCCTATTTAGTCACACGCACTACGAGTAATCCGAGGGATTTAAAACGAGTTGAAAATTGGATTTTCCGATCAAGAGAGATAAGTCGAATCTGAATTTTTCAGAGACACATCGGAAGCATAAAATGGTTAAGTCTTTTGAAGACTTATTGGACAAATTAAATGAGTTTAATTCATATGGTCTTGGCTTGGGTTTGGCCGGCCAAAGAGGGTCCCCACCCTCTTTGTTTGGCCGGCCACATCAAAAGGGGAGAACCAAATTGTTTGGTTCAATTTATAAAATAAACCAAGTGTGGTTTGTTTTATAAAATTATGGATGATATAAATTTTATAATAAACCAAGGTTTGGTTTATTTTTCATGGTAATTAAAATGAACCATGGATTGGTTTATTATATTTTATAAAATCAATAATGGATTGATTTACCATGATAAAGAAATTTATATAAAAAAATTTATTTTTCATGGAAATTAAAATGAACCATGGATTGGTTTATTTTATTTTATAAAATCAATAATGGATTGATTTACCATGATAAAGAAATTTATATAAAGAAATTTCTTTCCATAAGAAAAAAAAGGGAGACATGGTTGCTTTTATCATAAATTAAATTATGATAAAAACTTGGCATGATGGAATAAATCATAGAAAAATTTATATGATAAATTTCTTATAAAAATTTATTCCATAAAAAAGAGACTTGGCGATTGAGAGGCTACTATATAAAGAAACCAAAGCAAGGCTTGGAAATCAATCTAAGAGATCTAGAAATAAGCCCTCTCTCTCTCCTTCTCTCCCTCTCCCTCCTCTAGTGTCGCCGGCCCTAAAAGGAGGACCCCTTTGTTGCCGTGAGCTTCATCCACCAAGCAGCTGCCGAAGAAGAAGAAGAAGTGGGCGCAACTCCTTCCTTCCTCCCGGAATCTTGATTCCGTTCTTCGTTTGGTGGTTAGTCTTCCCATCTCTCTCTTGGTATTCTTGTCATGCCTTTGGAGAATCTAGTAGTTCTTGTCTGCACGAAACTCGTGGCTTTGCGAAGTCATCCTGAAGAAAACTCGACGTGGACGCGAATAGAGGCGGAGCTTCCAAGGGACGCTTACGGTTGGATCTCGTCCCTTCCTTCGAGTTACGCGAGGTACTAAGTAAATTAGTTTACTTTCTGCAAAATTTTAAATGTATGATCATGTTTACACAATATAAGGTTGCATGCTTAGATGTGTGGTTAAATAATTTGGGAAATTATTTATGCTAAATCTTCCGACGCACGTAATAAATTTTAAAATTATGAACTCGCATCCATGTCAACATGCACCCGGTCCCAACAGTTGGGTTAATGAACTCCCGAGTATCCTTTGGGCCTACTGGACAACTCCTCGAGAAAGTACATAGATGACGCCATTCCACTTGGTTTATGGAGGAGAAGTAGTGGTCCCCATCAAGGTCGGCGATGAATCACCCAGAAGAAGGGCCTACGGAGACCAAAATGATCATTTACGTCTACTGGACCTAGACCTCCTATCAGAAGCCTGAGAAAAAGCAGAGACTCGACTCATTGCCTAACGGTAACGAATACGCCTCAACTACAACAAGCGGGTCATCCCTCGTTCCTTCCAATAAGGGGACCTGGTTTGGAAAAAGATATAACCCATTGGGGAGGTGGGCAAATTAGAACCTCAATGGCAAGGACCCTTTCGGGTGACAGAGAAATTGGATCCGGAGCTTACTACCTATAAGATAGCTAGGGAAGAAGGTTAGAACGGTCGTGGAATGCTCATCGTCTGAAATCTTACCGCTCATAGAAGACTCTGACTACCTCCCGGTCACCTCTCTTTTTTCTGCCATTGCTCTTTTTTTTACTTGTCTGCTCCTGAAAAATTTTTGTACTACTTTTTTTTCTTGCTAATGAATCAAAGAAGACTTTTTTCTTGTTCAGGTTTGCATCCTCTTGATGGTTCAAACTTCTCTGACTCAAACATGGTCGGGATGAGATCCTCAAGCTAAGGCAACAACTGTTAGGACGTATACTAAAAGCCTTGCTTTTGTATAAGGACGTCTACATTTTGAAAGAGAATCACAGGTTGCATGTTTATATTAGTATATGCACAAAATGTCTGATACTTTGTATTGTAGATAACATGGTGTGTGGTGACGCGCAGAAGATCATGTTATCAGTTCCTTGCAGAGTATAAGTAGAGGCTCACAACCGAGATGGAGTTGGACAAACCATCGGGATGGTTGTAGTGTAATTAGGTGTGATTTGTCTTAACCATAGAATTACACTAGTGCACTTTGTGTGCATTGAGCAGAATCAAAATAGAGGTCATCCAATTTATACTGACTTTATAATTGAATTAGACCTCAGTCCCGGTAAGTTGGGAAATAATATTATGTACATGGTGTGCCATTGATTATTAAGGGAATTCGTGTCCTGGTGAGTCGGGATGATGATGCCCCCTTGATGAGCTCATAAGGTTCATCATGTTAAATCTTGCAAGTGGATCATGGTCCAACATGATGAGAAGGTTGAGTGGTACTAGTCAAGGATCAAGAGGTTGATTAATTAAAATTGTCAGTAATTTAAATTAATCGACGGACATTCGATATCTTAAACACGGGGAAATGGATGTGCTCATAATAGGTGGAGCCCATATGAAAATATGGGATTGGTGAGGAAGTTCAATGGGATCCTTTAGTGGAATGGATCTCCATTAATGGATCAGATTTGGATCCATTAGCGGGCCAAGACCCAACTCCTCTTCATGGTCCCTATCATAGCCCTATATATACCCTATAAGAGTCATGATACTAAGGCGAATTATCAAGAATTAATCCCTAATTAACCACAAAACCAAAACCCTCTTCCCCTCCCTCTTCTCTCTCCTAGGTCATGCCGGTAAGGAGAAGAAGCTTTGCTTCTTCTTCCTTGGGTCTCCTCTCCATCTCCTTGTGGTGGCCAGCTACCCCTAGATAAGGAGGTTTTTGTTCCTCCTTTGTGGCACACGGCAGCAGCAAGGAAGGGAAGAGATCGGCGGCGTGGAGGAGAAGATGATGCTCTTGGCTTGAGGTGGTTAGCGCCGGTGAAGGGGAGGAAGAGGCCATCAGTAGAGATTGAAGAAGCATCCTCTTCTTCTAGTTCTCTTCTCCTCTTCATCCTCTCTTATGCGAGATCATCTAGGGAGCAGCAGGAGCTCAGCCGGCGGTAAGGGTTGCCACTTTGTGACGCCGACGGTGAAGAACAAGAAGGAGGGGTTGGTTGCGGGGTTTTTGGGGAAGAAGAAGGAATTTATCTCAGCTTCTTCTTCCACCTTCTCATCTTCCTATCCTCCTACACCTCAGCTTCCTTATGGCTGGATCTCCTTGGGTTTTGATGGTCGCCGGCGACGCAAGGTGGAGGTGGAGGAGGTGGTCGGCGCAAGGTAAACCCTAGGTGCTAGGGTTTTGTGTTGGCGCATGCAAGAGGTGAGAAGGAGGTGATCTTGGCAAGCCTTGGTGACTCTGCGTCTTGGTAGATCATCACCCACATGACGTCCAAGAAGGGAGGGACATACGGTAGAAGATTGCGAGGTAAAAGATGAGGTATATCTCTCTTTGGCTCCTCTTTGTTTTCTTTGATATTTCATGTGATATTTTGTTATTGCATGTGTTCTTAATTAATTGTCATGGTTTAATTATTTGATAATTAATATTGATAATTAATTAAGTCATGGACCTCGAAGATAAATACAAAAACCGACGATCCGCTCGTCGTCTTTTTCGCGGTCAATTGATTCGGAAAGTTACAAGGTCTTACTCTTGAATTTGGCTAAGTTGTAGCTTGAATCAATTGATACGATGACGAGACGGTTGTTTGAGAGACGGGTCTCCATTCGGATTACATTTTTAATCCGTAGACATGAAGAGGTCTCTCATGTTCGACCCCGTGTTTGCTTAGGAAACCCGCCGAGCCATACCCTAGCTATTCCAACAATTAGTATCAGAGCTAAGATTTTCGGTTTTGTGTGTTTAGGATTCGGTTAATTTTTGCACATTATCATATATTTTATTTTTGCTGGATAATATTTGGATGTGCGTAGGCTAACTCTTTGTTGCAGGCACTAGATTCCAACATTATGGCATAAATAATGGTTGTATATGATTGATTGTGTATTTTTGTAATTAATTGAATCCTCGGGGTTGACAAGGCTAAATTAGGTATTTAATTTTTTGTAATTAAATACGACACCTATTTAGCCGAGCTTTTATTTACTTTCGATCTAGATATTATGTACACTCCTCTGTGGAGTATAGGATCGATGGATGTAAATAAATAGCTAGTCATCTCGGCTCGGAGATCCCTTCATGGAGGCTTGCGCATGGATAGGGAGGAGTGGACGAGGTGGCGACACGACTGGAGGCGCATTGGAGACCAAGGCCATGATAGTCAAAAAAATATAGGATTTTTCTTATTTGTTGCTTTGGCTATGTGCTTGTTGTGTATGTGCATGAAAATTCCTCAACATAAATAATTAAGTGGGAGAGGGACCCTAAGGGTCCCGCGGCTTCCATTACTAATTTGACAAGTGATGCGAACAAGCCCGCGCGTCGGCTTTGAGTGCCTTCCTCCACAACGGATAGGCTTGTTCTGCGGATCACTGAGTCAGAAAAGATTATAGGATATTACTTAGGAGCGTGTGATTTTCCCCAACGGAAGACACATAATCCAAGGTAATTTTCTTAGTATCATGTAATGGTAAACACTTAAATGCAAATAATAGTATTCTCCTCAACGGAGTCACTGCTATTATTTGTAGAGCCGAAGAGGACCAACTATTAATTTTATTTGTCAAAAAGTTAGGTTGACAAGATAATAAAATTAGTGGATAAAATCTCCTCTTACAAATGTAGAGTTCGTATACGTCCACACTAACGTGGCATACGATATTCTCGGTGTTTTGAGGTGTTGGTTGATTTTGAAATTTGTTGTTTGAGGATCAATTTATTTTCGAAATCTAAAGTGTGTGATTGTTGGGGTCGAGATCCTCGGGCTACAGGAATGATCTCACCCTCCAAGGGTCGAGCTCATACCGTATCATATGCGTCCTCATCAGGACCCAACTCTTTCAACTCAGACAAAGTCGGGGTTGAGATCCTCGGGTTACGATAATGACCTCACCCTCTAAAGGTCGAGTTTATGTCGTATCACATGCATCCTCTTTAGAACCCAAACTCCCCCGACTCAGACATAGTCGGGGTTGAAATCCTCGGGTTGCGTTAATGACCTCACCCTCAAGGGTTGGGTTCATGTCGTATCGCCTGCATCTTCTTCAGGGCCCAAACTCTCCTGATTCGGACATAGTCGGGTTGAGGCCCTCAAGCTATAGTAACAACCTCACCCTCCAAGGGTCGGGCTCATGTTGTATCACCTGCGCTTTCTTTATGGCCCAAACTCCCCTAACTCGGACATAGTCGGGGTCGAGATCCTCAGGTTGTGGTAACGACCTCACCCTCACCTCAAACTCCAAGGGTCAAGCTCATGTCGTATCATTTGCGTCCTCTTCAGGGCTTAAACTCCCCCGACTCGAACATAGTCGGGGTTGAAATTCTCAGGCTACGGTAACCATCTCACCCTCCGAGAGTCGAACTCATGTCATATCGCCTGCGCCCTCTTCAAGGTCTAAAGTCCCCCGACTCGGACGTAGTCAGGGTCGAGATACTCGGGCTATGATAACGACCTTACTCTTCAAGGGTCGGGTTTATGCTGTATCACCTGCATCCTCTTCAGGGTCAAACTCCCCCGATTTAGACATAGTCGGGGTTGAGATCCCAGGCTATGGTAATGACTTCACCCTCCAAGGGTCGACCTCATGCCGTATCGCCAACATCCTTTTTGGGGCCCAAACTCCCCCAACTTAGACATAGTCGAGGTTGAGATCCTCAGGCTGTGATAATGACCTCACCTCCAAGGGTCGAGTTCATGTCGTATCGCCTGCGTCCTCTTCTAGGCCCAAACTCCTCTAACTCATACATAGTCAGAGTTGAGATCCTCGAGCTGTGGTAACAACCTCACCCTCCAAGGGTCAAGCTCATGATGTATCGCCTGCATCCTCTTCAGGGCCCAAACTCTCTCAACTCGAACATATTCAAGGTGGAGATCCTCAGGCTATGGTAACAACCTCACCCCCCCCCCCAAGGGTCAAGCTCAGGTCATATCACCTGTGTCTTCTTCAGGGCCTAAACTCCCCTAACTCGGACATAGTCATGGTCAAGATCCTCGGACTGCGGTAACCACCTCACTCACCGAAGGTTGAGTTCATGCCATATCGACTCAGACATAGTCGGGGTTAAGATCCTCGTATTGTCATCACCATCTCTTAGTCTCCTAGGGGACTTGCTCACCTAAATGAGGATAAGCATTCCACACTAGGCCCAGGTCGAGATGGAGTCCAAGTCGGGACAGTGTGCCACTGCGAGTATGGCACACCAAGTACTATAACCCATGAATCTCGACAAGATATTCCCCCAAACAGATTTCTTTTTCATTAACGTTTTGAAAGGCTTTAGGGGTTAAAGAAAAAATATTTTCAGAAGTCCACTATATTCTCGTCTGGGAGGTTGTCGGTGATTTGCATCAAGGAGATCTGGGGTGGGGGTTGACCTGCAGGGAGTATGCCACTTGGATAATTGTTGTAGACCTCCCGCCACGCCATGCTCTACCATCCGGAGAAGGTGAGCTCCTACCAAGTCATAAAATTCCTTTGAAGAGAGGAAGGCATTTTTATATGTCGTCCAGTGAGCTGACTCCCTCGCTTGGTACTCTAGCAGCTCGACCTCCTCACGCTCCAAAAGTTCACGCTGCACTCCTAGAGGCATTTGAAGCTCTGGGATAGAAGAGTGGAGGATCACCACCTCAGTTTAGGCTGCTTGCGCTACCCCCTAAACGGATTCTAGCTCGGTATATTAAGCTCGACCAGAGTTCTCTGCCTCCTAACTAGATGCTCGAGATGATCACAACTCACCCTCCAGTGCCACTAGCGTCGCTTTAGATTCCTCCCATAGCGATTTTAGTTCTTGCAACCAGTCTTCCACTATAGACCAATAGGACTCAACCTCCTGAGTCGCCTTTAGCTCCACCTCCAAGAGGTGAAGCTATTGTTGGCTAGTCTCTATCTCAGCACAAGCTGCCTTGCTGGCCATCTCCGAGGAAGATCATTTTTGGGTTCGTTGCTTTATTTGGGCCTTCAGACGCTTTGCCTTCCTATTTTTCTTCTTCCCCTTTGCCTCTAAAAACTTGACCTGAGCCGTCAAAGAATCAATCTTGTTCTGGCGTTGGCTCAAGGCGTGCTTGGTATCTAAAATCAAGACCTTGTTGTCACTTATTATTTTTTGAAGATGTTTGATCTCGGCCAAACTCAAGGAAGGGTCTCTAGATAGAAACTTCAAATGGGCCATCTCCATCTTCAGACTGGTGATGGTGACCCGGCAGGAAGACAGCTGTGCAGACAAGCCAACCACCTAGTTTCATAGTTCACAGTGACCATGGAAGAGTTCCGGGTAGCGACGACTGAAGACTATCAACTTGGACATATGATCCGCGTCGGCCCCCATCAGCTTCTTGAGTAGGGCCCGCATAGACATACCCTCAGCTGTCGCCTCCCTTTCCTTCTACCGTGTGGCTACAGGACCTAGTAGGGTAAGGTCTAGTCAGAATCTGAAGTGCCTGGAAGAGGGAAAGATTTCACTTCCAACGAATGCAAAGGGTCGGCCTCAACCTCTCCTCTAGCAACCAAGGGGAGGGGTGGGGGAGTGAAGCTTCCAGACCTTCTGCAACTTCTACCGACACCGACAGGTATGGTCGAGGCAGACCGGATAGATGCAGGTTTGGTTGAGGCAGACCGAACATAAGTTGGTCTAATTGAGGCAGATCCGGTTGAAGCAAGTCAGATAGAGGTAGGTCCAGTTGAGACAAATCCGGTCGAGGCAAGCCGGACTGAGATGGGTTTGTTTGCGACAGATCCGATTGAAGCTGAGGTAGTTCCCTGGAAGATGTGCCTACTAGAGGATGATGGATCGCTTTGGCGTGCTAGAGGGGGGGTGAATAGCACTTCTTCGGTTGAATCTCTACAAGATTATTAGCGCAGCGGAATATACAATAGAAACAATCTAACAAATACTAACCAATGCTAACAATGACGGTTTACTTGGTATCCACCTCGGACGGGTGACTAATCCAAGAATCCGTCGGTGGATCACTCCCCGGATAACCTCCGGCTAGTTCTCGTCGCTCCTTGTGGGTGGAGAAACCTCGCCACAATCCCAAGCAAACCTCTGAGCACAAAGACTACTATCTTGCCTTTAACCAAGACAAGATTCGTCAAGAAACTCAGCCACCACGAAGTCCTCTTTAAATAGGACTCGGGCTGAAACCCTCGCTACCAGTCCAGGGCAGTCGACTAGTGCCACTGAAATTCGACCATTGCATCCCAACGTTCGAATTCTCAGCCAACTCACCAACCACCTACCAGTCGACTGCCCCCAGGGTAGTCGACTGGTCCCAGGGCTGAGACCTTTCTGTGAGTTCCATCAGTCGACTGCCCCCAGGCCAGTCGACTGGTCTACTCACCCACCTAAGGATACCCTTCTTGAGTACATTCCACTCCGCACTCAACCCCTAGGATTTCCCGAGTACAATCACACAGCACTCGTACCCTCACGACTCGACTGACTCCTCACTCAGCAGTATCAACTATTGCCTTCGCGCCCTCTTCATCTTCGACTCCCGTCCCTCGGATGCACACAAGCCTCCAGCTTGCCTCCATGTCATCCTTCACGCATGCCTCGAAGTCTGCGCCCCTCAGCTCATCGTCCCTGCTCTCCAAGGTCCCTCGGGTGTACACAAGCCTCCAGCTTGTCTCCATGCTACCCTTCACCGTACCGAGGCCGTCCAGTCAAGTCCATATGTGTAAACCTGTACAACCTGTACACTAAACATACACATATTAAATACAAGGGAAAACCTAACTTAAACACTTTGCCCAAACATCAAAACACTTGTTCATTCCGGAACACAGATTGTCTCAACAGAGGAGACAGGTCACCTAACATGTCCTCTGTCTCACTAGGTTAGTGGTAATCATCATTTTGTTGTGATAATTAGGCCTCCATATTCATACATTTTTATCTTCTCATGTGTTAATTCATGATTATGTTAGTGATATGAGAAAAGTGTCCTAAGGCAATCGCCTTATGATTGTAATCATTTATTTTAATAAATGAATATTCACTATTTGAGTATACATGTTTATGTATTTGATTGAGATCTTAAACTCATTTACTGAATGTCCACAATACAATTCACAGCATGAGAGAATTTGTGATGAATTCACAACTAGTGATTATCTCTACATGTGCAATTGTGAAGTATTGAAATTGTCCCTAGTCGATGAATTGATAAATACGGACACTATCAATTCTGTTGAGACTAGCATGTGTTATTCTCTAATCAGCTGATTCTCACTGGCTGGTGACATTGGGATGTCCGGAGATAAACATAAATGCTAGTTAAGGGAACTAGTTCATTGGAGTGACTGACTGTAAAACTTCATATGGTAGTCTACATATAGATATGTCAATGAAGTTCTTACTGCAGCTTAAGTGCGATGTTCCTTTGACTTGCGGTATTCAAGTCATCTTGGTCATGGAGACTTATACTTTGACATCTTAAGCAAGCATCTCCAAGGAGGTATGAACCCAGGATGATTGGGTATAAGCCGAAGTGCCCGAAGATGGTTGAACAGCCTACAAAGGATTCACCACTCCTTGCGAGGAGATGTATACCCAAGGCCTATCGTCGGATTGTTACTCGAAGCCTCTGGCCAGAGCATGACATGTTCAGAGTATGAATCTCTTAAATACATGAGAGTAATTAGAATCCGTAGGACGAGAAAACATTACTTGGGCTAGGTGTGACGTAGTCAGCCTAGTGGGGACTGACACACATAGACCATGTCCTGAACCAAGTGGGTATAAGATGGTGATGGGAATGGGGCACGATTCATTATAGCTGCTGAAGGGTTTCAGAATTGTTTCTGAGGTCAACCGTTGATCTTTCGATTAATTGGGGATCATGATGTACTACTAGGTGCCACTCATGATCGTTCTATAATTGATTAATTATAGACGACCAACATAAATCGAAAGCATATTTAGTCACACGCACTACGAGTAATCCGAGGGATTTAAAACGAGTTGAAAATTGAATTTTCCAATCAAGAGAGATTAGGTTTGGTTAAGTCAAACGATAAGTCGAATCTGAATTGTTCAGAGACGCATCGGAAGCGTAAAATGGCTAAGTCTTTTGAAGACTTAATAGATGAATTAAATAAGTTTAATTCATTGGGGCGTGGCTTGGATGAGCCGGCCAAAGAGGGTCTCCATCCTCTTTGCTTGGCCGGCCACGACAAAGGGAGAGAACCAAATTTTTGGTTTAATTTATAAAATAAACTAAGTGTGGTTTATTTTATAAAATTATGGATGATATAAATTTTTATATAATAAACCAAGGTTTGGTTTATTTTTCATGAAAATTAAAATGAACCATGGATTGGTTTATTCTATTTTATAAAATCAATCAAGGATTGATTTACCATGATAAGAAAATTTATTCCATAAGAAAAAAGGAGACTTGGTCGATTTTTTTATCATGAATTAAAATATGATAAAACTTGACATGATGGAATAAGTCATAAAAAATTTATTCCATAAGAAAAAAGAGACTTGGCGGTTGAGAGGCCACTATATAAAGGACCCAAGGCAAGGCTTGGAAATCAATCCAAGTATTCTTGCCTGGGCTCTCTCCCTCTCCTCCCTTCTTTCTCTTGGCTGGCCACAAGGCTCTTCTCCCTTCTTCTTGCCGTGAGCACAAGGAGAAGCATCGAGGCGACAAAGTTCTTGCGTTGGGACGATCTTCCTCTCCGGCCATTATCACCTTGGGATTGGGCGCAAGTCATCTTCCTCCTTCTCGCCGGAATTGTGATTCCGGCCAACCTTGGTAGTGAGTTTTTCCGATGTGATTACTTCTCTCTTGGTTTTTCTTGTCGCGTTCTCGGAGAATCTAGTAGTTCTCGAGAACACGAAACTCGTGGCTTTGCGAAGTTATCCCGAAGATACTCGGCGTGGACGCGAATAGAGGCGGAGCTTCCGAGGGACGCTTACGGTTGGATCTCGTCCCTTCCTTCGAGTTACGCGAGGTATTAAGTAAATTAGTTTACGTTTCTGCAAAATTTTAAATATATGATCATGTCTACACAAGATAAAGTTGCATGCTTAGATATGTGGTTAAATAATTTGAGAAATTATTTATGCTAAACCTTCCGATGCACGTAATTAATTTTAAAATTACGAACCTGCATCCATGTCAACATGCACCCGGTCCCAACAGTGGTATCAGAGCCGGTTAGTGTTCGACATAATCATATAATTGTTTTTGTGGAAAACTTTGTCATGATCTCAATTTTGGAAAAATTTTCCAATTATGGTAAATTTCCGATTTAGGAATTTCAAGCTTTGGAAATTCTCATGAAATTTCGCAAACTTTTGAAATACCTCTGTTTCTGAAATTTTATGATAATTGTGAAATCTTTCCATTTTTGGAATCTTTCCAATTTTGGAAATTTCCTATTTAGGAAATTTTCCAATTTTGGGAAATACGTAAGTTTTCTTTGTACCAGAAACTTACAATTATTCTGAAAACCTTTTATTTTTGGAAACTTTCCATTTATGGAAAGCTCGCAATTTTGGGCACTTTCTTTCAAGAAAGTCTAGACAAATTATGGGAATATTAATTGGCATTTAAATTCATAATTGGAAATTAAATTATTTACAAAATTCTTTATTTTTGATTGAGCCTCGGGGAGCCGTCCAATTTAAAGTTAGTTGTTATAATTAAATTTCCTAAATTGAATTTAAACTGTCAAATGTTTAATTTGGATTGAGCCTCGCGGAGCCGTCCAAATTATATTATCAATAAATTCTTATTTTGGATTGAGCCTCGGGGAGCCGTCCAAATTAATTTATTGATATTAATTTTCCATAAATAAAATATGTGATCAAATCTTAAAAATTTTGAGGTTATTCTCAAACGATAATTTCCTTATTTGATTTATGAGGTGATGCTCTTACATATTATTATCTCCAAAATTAATTAGGAAAATTGTTTCCTATAGAGTATATTTCCTTAAATAAGATTTTCATGAAAATAATATGTGGTTGAATAAGGAAATCTGTCTCTTAATTTAATAAGATTTGATTTAGAGAAATCAAAGTCTTAAATATATTATTTCCGAAATTGATTATGATAATTTAGGAAATTGTTTCCCAAAACAATTCCTTGAATAAAGTATGAAATTAGAATTAGGAAATCCGGTTCCTAATTCAATTAATGAGACTTGATAAATTAAGTCACATATATACTTTATTAAGGAAATCGTTAGTACATGACATAATTATATGTCATGAATGTGCTTAAAAGAAAAAGATGAGACCCAAAACCCATTACAAAATATTAAGGCCAACACCTTCCATTAATATGGTTAGAACCGGAGTTTTGTTTCTCGCTTGGGTTGATGGGCACATCCATGCCCGGCTTGAACCTCAACATGTTCAAACCATGGAATTAGTTTATGATTAATATAGTTGGAGTCAGAGGTCAATCCTTAGTTTTGGTTGTTGGACACATCCAAGTCTGACTAAACGGTTGAATGAGCTCCAACCATATTAAAATTATTTCTTGATTAATGGGTCAGCCTTAAGCTTGGAGCATCGATTTGTTGTGCCACAGCCAAGGTTGATGTAAAGAGAGGTGCAGTTGGGTGCTATCTATATTGTTGCATACTTGTTAATGAGTTAACAACCCAATGATATATGCAAACATTCAATTAGTTGATAGCATAATGTGATAGTTACATATGTGTAATATGTAATCGATATAATTACCTACCTTCATAGCTAAGAATAACTTGATGGACTCCAGCCATGGTTGTTCTTATCTATGGTTGGATATCAACCTATTTGGAGATGTTCCTACGATCTCCCGAATTGATAAAAAGGGTTATTCAATTCGAAAAATAAATAGGATTTAATTAATGTATATTGATGCATTCTTTATCATTCTCATCACATAACCTCAATTTGTATTTCTAGGATAATCACCTGATCATGTCTTCTCTGAATTTGCGTTTCATTTTGGACTCCAATAAGTTAACTAAGGCCAAAAGGCTTGAAAAGGCACCAAAAGGCACTTGCCATCACTGCGGCAAGGAGGGCCACTGGCGAAGAAACTGCAAGGTTTATCTTGAGTCCTTGAAGAAGAAGGCATCCGATGCCCCATCCTCTTCAGACATCTTCGTTATTGAATGTCACTCTATTTCCTCGTACACCTGGGTACTTGATACTGGGTGTAGCTCACATATATGTAATGACATACACAGGCTAAGGAATAGAAGAAGACTCGTCAAGGGAGAAGCGAATTTGCGAGTTAGAAATGGAGCAAAGATTGCTTCTATTGCCATAAGAACATATTTGCTAAAGCTCCCTACTGGACTTGTCATAGAATTGGATAATTGTTATTTTGTTCCTTCGTTAATAAAGAACATTGTATCTATTTCATGCTTGAATGAAAAAGGTTACCATTTAACTTTTAGTAACAATTGCTGTTACATAAATTTAAATGGTATTCTTTATCGGACCGGAACTTTATGCAATGGTATCTACACGTTAGATTTATCCGGTGACGTTTTCAATATCGAAGATAGCAATAAACGTGCTCGAATAGATAATCAAATAGACTCCTATACGTGGCATTGTCGTCTTGGCCATGTAAGAAAAAAACGCATGACCAAATTACACCGATGAGGAATTCTGGAATCATTTGAACCTGGTTCATTTGATACATGCGAATCATGCTTAAAAGGCAAGATGACCAAATTACCCTTTTCCGAAAATGTAAACCAGTGGGAGAATTGCTTGGTCTAATACATACTGATGTATGTGGACCAATGTCAACTCTTGCACAAGGAGGCTATAGCTACTTCGTTACCTTTATCAATGATCACTCACGATTCGGGTATGTGTTCTTAATGAAACACAAATCTGAAGCTTTTGAGAAATTCAAAGAGTTCAGAAGTGAAGTAGAGAAACAGCTTGGCAAAAGTATTAAGATACTTCAATCCGATCGGGGTGGTGAATACTTAAGTCAAAAGTTTCAAGATTATCTTAGGGACAATGGGATATTGTCTCAATGGACTCCGCCATATACACTATAGCATAATGGTGTATCTGAGAGGTGTAACCGAACCTTGATGGACATGGTTAGATCTATGATGAATCATGCAACTCTTCTAAAATCCTTTTGGGGCTATGCGCTTAAGACAACTGTTTACTTGCTAAACAGAGTCCCGACCAAGGTAGTCTCTACTACTCCATATGAGACGTGGAATAGTAAGAAACCTCATTTATCTCACCTAAAGATATGGGGTTGTCCTGCTTATGTAAAGCGGACTGTATCAGACAAATTGGATGCTAAGTCTGATAAATGTCTATTTATTGGATACCCTAAGGAAACGAAGGGTTACCAATTCTATCATCCCTTGGAACAAAAGGTGTTTGTTTCAAGGCATGCTGTATTTCTAGAAAAAGAATTTCTTTTACAAGAAAACAGTGGGAGTAGCATTGAACTTGAAGAAGTTCAAGAAACTCCAATAGACATTACAGAGACACCTAGTCTAGACCCACAACCAATAACTCATAATGATGAGCTATCAGTTGAACCTAAAACAACACCACTTCTTCGTAGGTCTGATAGGACACGCAATATTCCAGAGAGATACGGATTTCTCATAAGTCGAACGAACGTGTTACTCATTAACGATGACGAACCTATCAGTTATGAAGATGTTCTGAAAAATTCAGAAAGGGATAAATGGCTTGAAGCCATGAAGTCGGAAATGGATTCCATGTACAAAAATCAAGTATGGGACTTGGTTAACCCACCTGAAGGGATTAAGCCCATAGGGTGCAAGTGGGTTTTCAAGAAGAAAACCGACATGGAAGGTAATG
>JAGFNQ010009155.1:0-34289 GCA_024364735.1 Boesenbergia rotunda | reverse complement strand
GCTTTGAATCACTGAGCACTACTTAAACAGTATAAAGGCCACCAGAAAGGTTGAACGATGAAGTTCTTAACAACCTTACCGTCAGGGGAAGTAATGGCCTCTACTGAGAGGCTAAGGGCAGTATCAATCTAGATTTCCAACCGAGAGCTCTACAGTGACTTGTTAGTCCTTGAGATGAAGGATTACGATGTCATTTTAGGAATGAACTTCTTGAGCAAGTATAATGCTCTATAGACTGCCGCAAGAAAAAAGGTCAAGTTCACACCAGAAGCAGAACCTTCATTTGAGTTTATTGGAGGCCCAAGGAGAAAGATAAATAGGTTCCTACCTACCTTACAAGCTCAGAGAATGTTAGAGAAGGGGTGCTCTGGTTTTCTAGCTCATATAGTGGATGCGAGTCAAGGAGAAGGATTGAAGAGAGAAGAAGTGAGGGTAGTCTGTGACTATCCTGAGGTGTTTCTTGAAGAGTTACCAGGACTCCCTCCCAATCGGGAAATTGAGTTTGAAATTGAGTTGGCCCCAGGAACCAACCCAATTTCGAAGGCACCTTATCGCATGACACCAGCAGAACTGAAAGAATTACAAGAACAATTGCAAGAGTTGCTTGACAAGGGTTTCATCCGCCCTAGTCATTCACCTTGGGGAGCTCCTGTACTTTTCGTCAAGAAGAAGGATGGGTCTATGCGTCTGTGCATAGACTACAGAGCTCTGAACAAGGTAACCATCAAGAACAAGTACCCCCTTCCTAGAATAGATGATTTATTTGATCAACTCAAAGGGGCTACAGTATTCTCGAAGATAGATCTGCGTTCTGGGTATCATCAGCTGAAGGTTAAAGAAAGTGACATCCCCAGGATGGCCTTCAGGACAAGATACGGCCACTACGAATTTGTAGTAATGCCTTTTGGAGTAACCAATGCTCCAGCAGTCTTCATGGAGCTGATGAACCACATCTTCAGGGAGTATCTCGATAAATTCGTCATTGTATTTATTGATGATATTCTCATATACTCACAGACTCCAGAGGACCATGCTACACACTTGAGGATAGTGCTGCAGATCCTTCAGCAGGAGAAGCTCTATGCAAAATTCTCAAAGTGTGAGTTTTGGCTAGATCAGGTGACCTTCCTAGGTCACATTGTATCCAAAGAAGGCATTCAAGTTGATCCAGCCAAGATAGAAGCAGTCAGCAACTGGTGTAGACCCAAGAATGCCAGTGAGATCAGGAGCTTCTTAGGCCTGGCAGGATATTATAGAAAATTTGTGGAGGACTTTTCCAGGATAGCCTCTCCACTCACAGCCTTGACCAGAAAGAACAAGAAGTTTGAATGGTCAGATAAATGCGAGCACAGTTTTCTAGAGCTGAAGAAGAGACTGACCAGTGCTCCCATCCTGACTGTTCCCGAGAGTGACAAGGCCTTTGACATCTACAGTGATGCATCCAAGATGGGCCTTGGAGCTGTCCTCATGCAAGACGGTAAAGTAATAGCATATGCCTCCAGACAGCTCAAGGACTACGAGAAGAATTATCCTACGCATGACCTTGAGCTAGCAGCTGTGGTTTTTGCACTGAAGCTCTGGAGACACTACCTGTATGGAGTGCAGTGCAGAATCTTCACAGACCATCAGAGTTTGAAGTACTTCTTCACTCAGAAAGATCTGAATATGAGGCAGCGCAGGTGGCTAGAGTTGGTCAAAGATTATGACTGTGAAATCCTCTACCACCCAGGTAAAGCTAATAAAGTGGCAGATGCACTGAGCAGAAAATCCTGTGCGCACTGATGTCCTTATCATCACTGTCTCTACCACTTCAGAAAGAAATAAAGATTTTGGAGTCGAGGTAATAATTGGGCAACTTTCTGCATTGACTCTAGAGTCAACCCTGCTTATGGATATACAAGGAAAGCAAGATCAAGACCCAGAAATCCAAAAGATCAAGCAGGGGATCCAAGAGGCAGAAAATTCAGAGTTTCGAGTATCAGATAGTGGCATCCTCTATTTTGGAGACCGCCTTTGCGTCCCCAATGATGAGGAACTAAGAAAGAATATTTTAGAAGAAGCCCACAGTACCCCGTACTCTATGCATCCTGGTTCTACCAAGATGTACCAAGATTTAAAGCAAAGGTTCTGGTGGTCTGGACTCAAGCGAGACGTGGCCAGATATATCAGTACCTGCTTGACCTGCCAGAGGGTCAAAGCCGAGCACCAGAGACCAGGAGGAGTTCTGCAGCCTCTTCCCATTCCAGAGTGGAAGTGGGAAGAAATATCCATGGACTTTATCACAGGTCTTCCAAGAACCACCCATGGACACGATGCAATTTGGGTGATAGTGGACAGATTGACCAAGTCTGCCCACTTCCTAGCCATCAAGTTATCGCATTCGGTAGAGCAATTAGCACAGCTGTACGTGAAAGAAGTAATCAGGCTTCACGGAGTCCCGAAGTCGATCGTTTCTGACAGAGATGGGCGATTCATCTCCCATTTTTGGAGGTGTGTTCAGGACGCCCTAGGCACCAAACTTCAGTTCAGCACAGCCTTCCATCCCCAGACAGATGGACAAACAGAGAGAGTAAATCAGATTTTAGAAGACATGCTCAGGGCTTGTGCATTGGACTTTAAAGGTAGTTGGTGCAAATTTCTGTGCTTAGCTGAGTTTGCCTACAACAATAGCTATCAGGCCACCATCAGGATGGCACCTTATGAGGCATTATATGGCAGGAAATGTAGATCACCCATATGTTGGCAAGAAGCTGGTGAGAAGAAAGAGATGGAGTCAGAACTAGGCAGCCAGACTGAGCTTATAGATGAGACCACTCAGGCTATCCAGACGATCCGCCAGAGGATTGAGACTGCTCAGAGTAGACAGAAAAGTTATGCTGACACACGCCGTAGGCCACTTGAATTCCAAGTTGGAGATTCAGTATTTCTCAAGGTCGCTCCCATGAAGGGAGTGGTGAGATTTGGCAAGAAGGGCAAGCTAAGTCCTCGCTACATAGGACCCTATGAGATTATAAAGAGAGTTGGGAAGGTAGCCTATGAGCTGGACTTACCAGAGGATATGTCAGCTATCCACAGTACATTTCATGTCTCTATGCTAAAGAAGTGTGTTCACGACCCTAGCCAAGTGATTCAGCCTCAGTCAGTACAGATCCAAGAAGATCTTAGCTATGAGAGCAGACCGACACAGATAGTGGACAAAGCAGTTAAAAGATTAAGAAACAAAGAAGTGCCACTAGTGAAGGTCATCTGGCAGAATCAAAAGCATGAAGAGGCTACTTGGGAACGTGAGGACAGCATGAGAGAGAGATATCCAGAATTATTCTAAGTTCGAGGACGAACTTTTTATAAGGTATGGGGGATTGTAACGCCCCAAAATTTCCATTTTTAGTACTTAAAGTCCTTAGAATTATTTAGAAATGGTTTAGAAATATTCTAGATATTTTTAGGAATTTTTAGAGTATTTTTATGGAATTTTCCGAGTCCGTTTGGTGTTTTTGGAAAAAGAAAAAGAAAAATAAAAAGAAAAATAATAAAAACGTTTAAGGGCAGCCGGTGGATTGAACCCGCGACCACCACGAAACAGCCCGCGCGCGCAACCAGCCGGGCTAGGGTATCAAGCACAGAAAAGGAAGGAGAGACCTATATTTAAGGGGTAGTTAGGTCGATTTGCCCCCATAAGTATAAATGGAAAAACCAATTAAGTGCAGCTGGTGGATCGAACCCGCGACCAGCACGAAACCAGAAACGCGCGCGACCAGCTGGGCTAGGGTATCAAGCACAGAAAAGGATGGAGAGACCTATATTTAAGGTGTAGTTAGGTTAATCCGCCCCATAAGTATAAATAGGTAATTAAAGAGAGAAGTTTTATTTTCTCTCCTCTCCAAACCCTCACGCCGACCCCTCCTCTTCTGGGCGAAACTACACCAAGCTCTAGGGGGCCGGTCAAGGCTCTTCTCCAAGAGATAATTCTATATTCGGGATCCCCGCGGCGAGAGGAACGCGTAGACGTGAAGAATTCTCCGAGATCTCAAGTTTCTCTCGAGTCCTAGACGTTAATCTTGGTTGTAAGTCCAAGATATCAATGTAAGTACTGCTCACCTGCAGTAAGAGGCGGTTTTTCCGCGAGAATTTCCTTTAAAAGTTTTTAGAAGAGATATTTCCTTTTTGTTTGAGTTTTTGCTTGTGATCTTAGTTCATTATATGCTTATATATGTTGATTAATACCCTATGTGAGTTTAGGGTCCAAGAAAAGCTATGAGAAAAGAAAAGAAAAGATAAAGATAAGAAAAGAAAAGGCCAAGGCCTTAAGAAATCCCCAAAAGTCAAGACTTAGGGATTTTTAGCACGCAAGGTGCTCCAGAAAATGCCAAGGCATTTACAGATAAGAAAGAAAAGAAAGAAAAGCTATTTTATTTTATAAGGCCAGTACCCGGCGTCCAAGGGCGTCGTTAAAGAAATCCAGGTGTCCAATTCCAAGGTCTTGGCCCTGGTAGACCAAGGTCTGCTCTATTAGGATTGGTGGCTCGCTACCCCAACCTTTTAGGGAACGCGCATATCAGATGGTACTTACGTCTTCAGTGGATCCAAGTGATTATTATTTTCAAGTATATGCTTTAGCAAAGTTTCGAAAGTTTAAGAAAGTTTTCAAAAGTTAAAGAATAGCTAAAGTTTCAAGTTGAGCCAAGAAAAGAAAATTGAGATTTATTATTGCTTGAGTATGCATGTTTTGAGTTATACATGTTCTTAGTTTTCTTCCAAGCATGTTAGTATCTCATATGATTTTCATATTGTTCTAGAAGCATGTTTGCACATTTCGAGATTTTGTGAGCTAGATAGTACTTACTAAGCTTTTTGCTTACTAGTTGCATTTCCTCTTATTGCAGATAAAGGTAAAGGCAAGCAATCCTGAAGGAAGGCGACGAGGCGGTGCTGAGTAAAGTGTGTGTGGTGGCTGATTTTGGAGAGATCTTTGAGATGAGACAATTTAACTATCCAAATTACAATGTTATAGTTTATTCAAATTTCAAGTTCTTGTTTTAGGGAGTTTAGCGAACATTTAAGTTTTGGATAGTTTTACATACTCAATTTCTTAGAGTAAAGATTCCATGTCATTTCTTTTAGCCTACATATTCTTATGATTGCATTGGATGAGTAGAAATGTGAGTAGTTGGAGATATTGATACTTTGTTAGAGAAATAGATGCATGTGCCAAGATAGTATCAATTTCTCTTGAATTAAGTTTTATTGCTTAAATATGTTTAGAAAAGTTGCATCCATATTTCATAATGCTTTAGCAAGGTTATAAAACATGTATTTGGTGTTAGGAATGCATAGGAGTCAAGATTGGTACAAACTTTAGTGTTAAAGTTCATATAACTTGAATAGTTTATTTTCTTCCGCAAAAGTCCTAATTTCAAGTTTATGGATTGATTTTGTTTGGCTAAATTGTTTAGAAAACTGGCATAGAGTATAGAAATGGTATCATAGTTTTATATGGCTCGAAAATACATGATTGGTGGACCTTTGAAGCAAGTGCCGAAACCTGAATTTCAGATTTCAGGCCTATCAGTCGACTGATACAGTATCACTCGACTGATACCCGAAAGATGAGTTGGGCGAGGCAAGCTTCAATGAGTATCATCTTGCGAGCTTTTGAGAAGGAAAGTGTGATATGGTATCGTGCATGACTACTTAAGTTAGAATATCATTGTTAGATGAATTTAAAAGAAAAAAAAAAGATTTCCGCATTTTTAGTCATGCATCAGAAGTCGAGAAGTAGAGAAAAGTAACGATCCGTCTGAAGGTAGAGAAGGCGGGTCGCTACACGCAGAGTATATGGATGCCCGCAGAGCCGATCGAGAGATTAGCGACGCACGATATCATGAGATGATGTCGCTGTTTCGATCCTGGAAGCCCAGCTCATCTGATCGTCCTGGTCCCTCCTCCTAGTTTAGATTGGCATTATACTATTGACTAGTTGACTACCCCTACTCTGTAATGACCCGGCCCGTCTACTAGCCCATTTATCGGCCCATTTACCGGTCCTCATGACCGTCGTACCGTCGACCATCGACCGTGCCGTTACTCATACTAGGTCTTCCCACCCCTGAGTGTCGATTTTTGCCTTCCCAGGATTCGAACCCTAGACCCAGGCTTAAATCTAGTTCTTTATGAATCCTGAATACTAATTGAGCTATAGCTACGATCTTGTTCCCTCGATTTCAAAGGGAGCTAGTGCTGATACTTATGTCTAGCGGAATTCGCTTACAATAATAGCTACCAAGCTACTATTGGAATGACACCTTATGAAGCGTTATATGGACGGAGATGTCGGTCTCCAATCTGTTGGTACGAGGGTGGCGAAAAGAAAGAGATGGGACTCCAAACGGATTTCATCGACGACACTGTTGGGACCGGGTGCATGTCGACAAGGATACGGGTTCGTAAAATTTTAAATTTTTACGTGCAGCGGAAGAATTAGCATAAAATAATTTCCTAAATTATTTTAAACACGTATCTAGCATGCAACCTTATGATGTGTTGTCATAATCATAAATTAAAACTTTGCGGAAAAGTAAACAAATTTACTAAGTACCTTTCGTAACTCGAAGTAAGGGACGAGATCCAACCGTAGCGTCCCTTGGAAGCTTCGCCTCTATTCGCGTCCACGCCGAATTCTCTTCGGGATGACTTCGCAAAGCCATGAGTTTTGTGCCGACGAGAACTACTAGATTCTCCGAAGACACAACTAGAAGAACAAGAGAAAAGATAGGAAACTAACCAACAAGAAACGGAATCCAAATTCCGGGAAGAGAGGAGTTGCGATCCGCTTCTTCTTCTTCTTGTTTGGCTTCTCCTTCTTCTTGATAGCTCACGGCAACCATCCTAGGGTGTGCTAGGGGCGCCGGCCCTAGGTGGGATGAAGGGGAGCCGACCCTAATCCTATTAAGGGGCGCCGGCCCTAATGGGAAGATAGAAGAGAAGAGAAGAGAATAAGAGAGAGAGGGAGCTTCTAATTTTTGATAACTCAATTATCAATTGTTCAAACCAAGGCTTGCCTTTGGTTTCTTTTATAGTGGCCTCTCCCTTGCCAAGTCTCTCTTTTAACGGAATTAACAGAATTAGTTATCATAAGAATTTTATCTTATAAAATTTCTTATGACTTATTCCGTTATGCCTAGTTTTATTATAATTAATTTATAATAAAACAAATTCTTCTTCTCTTTAAATTATGAAATAAATTTTATAAGAAATTTATAAACTTTCTTATTATGTAAAAATCAATTCATAATTGATTTTATAAAATTAAAATAAACCAATTCATGGATTATTTTAACTTCTATAAAATGAATAAATTTCTATAAATTTATTTATATAAATTTCTTTATACAAATTTATTTATCCATAATTTATAAAATAAATCACGCTAGATTTATTTTATTAATTAAACCAAAATTAATTGGTTTTCTCCCCAATAGGTGGCCGGCCAACCCAAAGAGATTTGGCACCCTCTTTGGCCGGCCAACACAAAGCGAACCACCGCGAATTAAACTCATTTAATTCGCCCAAAAAGCCTTCAAAAGACTTAGTCATTTTTAGCTTCCATTGCACCTCTGATTAACTCAGATTCGACTTATTTCTCTTGATCGGAAAATCCAATTTTCAACCCGTTTTAAATCCCTCGGATTACTCGTAGTGCGTGTGACTAAATAGGCTTTCGATTTATGTTGGCCGTCTATAATCAACTAATTATAGAACGATCATGAGTGGCACCTAGTAGTACATCATGACCCCTAATTAATCGAAAGATCAACGGTTGACCTCAGAAGTAATTCTGAAACCCTTCAGCAGCTCTAATGAATCGTGCCCCATTCCCTTCACCATCTTATACCCACTTGGTTCAGGACATGGTCTGTTTGTGTCAGTCCCCACTAGACTGACTACGTCACACCTAGCCCAAGTAGTGTCTTTCTCGTCCTTTGGATTTCTAATTACTCTCATGTATTTAAGAGACTCGCACTCTAAACATGATATACTCTGGCCAGAGGTTTTGAGTAACAATCCGACGATAGGCCTGGGTATACATCTCCTCGCAAGGAGTGGTGAATCCTTTGTAGGTTGTTCAAACATCTTCGGGCACTTCAGCTTATACCCAATCATCCTGGGTCCACACCTCCTTGGAGATGCTTGCTTAAGATGTTAAAGTATAAGTCTCCATGACCAAGATGACTTGAACACTGCAAGTCAAAGGAACATCGCACTTAAGCTGCAGTAAGAACTTCATTGACATATCTATATAGATAACCATATGAAGTCTTACAGCTAGTCACTCCAATGAACTAGTTCCCTTAACTAGCATCCATGTTTATCTCCGGACATCCCAATGTCAGCAACCAGTGAGAATCAGCTGATTAGAGAATAACCCATGCTAGTCTTAACAGAATTGATAGTGTCTGTTTTTATCAATTCATCGACTAGGGATAATTTCAATACTTCACAATTG
Organism: Boesenbergia rotunda; assembly: GCA_024364735.1. Classification (NCBI taxonomy): domain Eukaryota; kingdom Viridiplantae; phylum Streptophyta; class Magnoliopsida; order Zingiberales; family Zingiberaceae; genus Boesenbergia; species Boesenbergia rotunda. Next base: position 25,786 of record JAGFNQ010009155.1, on the reverse strand, counting down.
CACATGTAGAGATAATCACTAGTTGTGATCCCATCACAAATTCTCTTATGCTGTGAATTGTATTGCGGACATTCAGTAGATGAGTTTAAGATCTCAATCAAATACACTAACATGTATACTCAAATAGTGAATTATCATTTATTAAAATAAATGTTTACAATCATAAGGCGATTGCCTTAGGACACTTCTCTCATATCACTAACAGACACCACCCGAGCTATACAGAGTATCTGCCAAAGAATAGAGACTGCCCAGAGCCGGCAGAAGAGCTATGCGTATCAGAGACGTCGACCTTTGGAGTTCGACGTCGGAGATTTGGTGTTCCTCCGAGTAGCTCCTATGAAAGGAGTAATGCGATTCGGGAAGAAAGGAATGCTTAGTCCGCGATATGTGGGACCGTACAAGATCCTGAACAGAGTGGGCAAGGTGGCTTACGAGCTGGAGCTACCTCAGGAGATGTCCGCTATCCACAATGTGTGCCACGTGTCGATGCTCAGAAAGTGCATTCCCACTACCGACAAAGTGATTGAACCGCATGTCGTACAGATCCAGGAGGACCTGAGTTGCGAAAGCAAACCCATTCAGATCCTGGATCGAGACATCAAGAGACTAAGGAACAAGGAAGTGCCCTTAGTCAAAGTCTTGTGGCAAAGTCAGCAATCTGAAGAAGTTACCTGGGAACGTGAGGATGATATGAAACGAAAATATCCCGAGTTGTTTTAAGTTCGAGGACGAACTATTCAGAAGGGAGGGTGGATTGTAACGCCTCAAATTTCCCTCTAGAACGATGTAATAATTGAACATGTGGCCAAGAATAATATTATGAATTTAGTGGGAAAAGTTGTGAATAAAGAAATGTTAGGCATTATCTTGACATGTAGTGGATGTGAGATAATTGTGTTTAGGTATTATATTTAATGTTATGCTTGAGTATCCTACACATGTATGAATGAATAATGATATGCATATGCATGTGTATGAATTAAATAAGTAGCATTCTCTAGGTGGGCTTTGGTTATGCGGGCTTGGAAAAAAAAAAGAAATAATAAAAGGAAGAGAAAGCAAAAAGAAGAGGAGGTGCCAAGGATTGAACCTTGGTCCTCAAAGGAAAGGAAAGCCTTAAGAATATTCATGTAACCAAGTCACTTAGCAAGGGAGTGCTATTAGAAGAGGATGGGGAATTGTAGATAAGTGGGAAAGAAGATGAAGAGACATAAAAAAAAATTGAAGAGACACCATTAAAGAGGTGCTTGCCTCTTTACTCATCATAAAAGGTCATGAAGAGGCGAAAATGCCTAAGGCATTTCGACCAAGAAACCCTTCCCTTTTCTCTCCACCAAACTCTTCTCCTTCCTCCTCTTCCTCACTGAAATCCTTGTGGTCCTTGTTTCCATTTTCAAGTCATTCACCTCCTAGAGAAAACCGGACCAAAAGAAGAGAAGAACAAGAGGAGTGCTAGAGTTTAAGAGGTCTTTTCTTCTCCAAAATTTGGAGATCTTTTGGGAACATAAGCACAAGTGGTAAGACTCCCTCACCTGCAACATAATGATTTCTTTTATGTGTTTTTATGATTTTTATGTTTGCTTGTGATGTTGGGTGAAAGAAAATGGAAGAAAACCTTGAGGGAAGTTTCGGCCATAAAGGGGTACCCCCTTTTCTATGTCCAAAACTTAAAGGAAGAGTTCATGAAATTGTTACTACCTTTTTGTAATGAATATATGATGGATACATGGTGTTTGAATGCCCTCCATGATGTAAAGGACTTGGAAGAATTCGGCCAAGTCATGAAATGGATAAATATTGATGCATGAAGTAGGCTATTGTTCTAATGATTGTTTCCTTGCTATATAAATGTTTTAGGACATGAAATTTTGTGGAATCTATGCTAAGAGACCCCTGTAACATTCGGTCAAGGGGTCTTAAATTATGCCTTAAAACAGATTTTTATAGACCTTCATGAAGTTATAGTTAAACCAAGTGATATGAATGTGATTGGGTGTTTTATTTCATGATGGAAATAATTTTATATCATAGGGTCAGTACCTTATCTAAGTTGTTTGAGTATAAACTCATGCTCCATTCTATGTATTGATGTTTAGAAAAATGTTACATGTACCCATATGCATGATAATCCAAGTAGGACCCTAGATCATATACCTAAACTAGTGTTTGGTGAAGTACAAACTACTTTTGCACTTGTGAATGAATTCTTATGAAAAATATACTTTTATTCCAATGTTATGTGAATGATTATGCTATGAAATCCCTACTGTGAGTTTTGACAAATTACAAGAATAAGGGTTAAGAATAGGCTCGAGTACAAAGCATGCCCCTAAACTAGTGTTTAATGAAGCCTAGACTACCTTTATGCTTGTATATGACCTTAATGGTAAAATATATTTTTGTTTACATGTTATATGAACTTTTATACCATGTTTTACATACTATGAATATCGGCAAATTACAAGGGTAAGGTTAAGAATAAGTGCAAGTACGATTCATGCACCCAAACTAAGGTTTAGTGAAGATTAGTCTACTCTTGTACATGCTAATGATCTCTCATGTAAATTATGTTTTATTTCCATGATTGGATGACTTTCATGCCATGTTATCTAGCTGTGAATTTGGACAAATACTGGGATAAGGGTTAAAAATAAGCTCAAGCACAAAATATGCTCCTAAACTAGTGTTCCATGAAGCCTAGACTACCTTTGTGCTTGTTTATGATTCCATGTGTAACGTATATTTTTATTTCCATGATTATATGACTTTTATACTATGTCATCCATGCTATGAATTTTGGCCAATTACTAGAATAAAGGCTAAGAATAAGTTCAAGTACAATTCATGCACCTAAACTAGTGTTTAGTGAAGTCTAGACTACCAGTGTACTTGTAAATGACCTCTTATGTAATGTATGCCTTTATTCCAATGCTATGTGGGTTTTATGCTATGATATCCTTGCTATGAAGTTTCGTCCAGCATGTATTATGATGAGAAAAGAATGATTAAACTAACATATTGCTTTGATTAAGACAAGCATGTTATATGTATGATGTATTGATGAAACTAGCATGATGGTTGCTTCACTTACATGTGTTAAATGAAAGGTCCTTCCATGTCTTGCTATTTATGCTAATGATTATGCCATGAAAGTATGTCTATGTTTATGAATGATTGAATGCCTATAGTACATGCAATATGAAAGAAAGAAAGAAAAAGAAAGAATGCATGTTCTATATATGAAAGTATGCTTATGATTATGAATGATTGAATGTCTATAGTACATACAATATGAAAGAAAGAAAGAAAGAAAGGAATGCATGTTCTATATGAAAGAAAGAATGAAAAGAAAAGCATGCATGTATGTATTTTACTTTAAAGATTGGCTTGTACCGGATCTTGAAAAAGATCCACGGTTCCGGACTACCGATGATGTTGTCCCTAGGCTGAAAGATAGTAAGCCTATAATGTAGACCCTGTAGGTCGGGATTAGCTACCTCGCATCATACATAGGGGTATGCGCGCAAAAGAAAGAATGGGTACAAAGGCGGGGACCCCAAAGAAGATGTATATGATTTTAAAGTTTTATTATCTATGTTTTCTAAAGAGCATCGTAATGTTTTGAAATGCACCTGTTCTATGTTTATATGTCTTCATGTATCTTATGTGCCTTATGAATTTTATGCTATCCATGAAATGTTATATGTCTTAAAATGCAAGCGACGTATGGATTTAGTGAGTAGGAAAGAGCTTACTAAGTTTCATACTTATAGTTTGTTTGCTTATGTTTTTTATTGTAACAACCCGGCCCGTCTACCGGCCCATTTACCAGCCCATTTACCGGTCCTCACGACCGTCGTACCATCGTACCGTCGACCATCGACCGTGTCATTACTCATACTAGGTCTTCCCACCCCTGGGTGTGGATTTTTGCCTTCCCAGGATTCGAACCCTAGACCCAGGCTTAAATCTAGTTCTTTATGATTCCTGAATACCAATTGGTACGACAGTCGTGAGGACTGGTAAATGGGCCGGCAAATGGGCCGGTAGACGGGCTGGGTCGTTACAATAAAAAGGTGCCTTTTTATTGTAACGACCCGGCCCGTCTACCGGCCCATTTACCAGTCCTCACGATGGTCGTACCGTCGTACCGTCGACCATCGACCGTACCGTTACTCATACTAGGCCTTCCCACCCTTGGGTGTGGATTTTTGCCTTCCCAGGATTCGAACCCTAGACCCAGGCTTATATCTAGTTCTTTATGAATCCTGAATACCAATTGAGCTATAGCTCAATTGGTATTCAGGATTCATAAAGAACTAAATTTAAGCCTGGGTCTAGGGTTCGAATCCTGGGAAGGCAAAAATCCACACCCAGGGGTGGGAAAACCTAGTATGAGTAACGACACGGTCGATGGTCGACGGTACGACGGTACGACGGTCGTGAGGACCGGTAAATGGGTTGGTAGACGGGCCGGGTCATTACAATAAAAAGGCTTAAATCTAGTTCTTTATGAATCCTGAATACCAATTGAGGGTTCAATTGGTATTCAGGATTCATAAAGAACTAGATTTAAGCCTGGGTCTAGGGTTCGAATCCTGGGAAGGCAAAAATCCACACCCAGGGGTGGGAAGACCTAGTATGAGTAACGGCACGGTCGATGGTCGACGGTACGACGGTGGTATTGAGGATTCATAAAGAACTAGATTTAAGCCTGGGTCTAGGGTTCGAATCCTAGGAAGTCAAAAATCCACACCCAGGGGTGGGAAGACCTAGTATAAGTAACGGCACGGTCGATGGTCGACGGTACGACGGTACGACGATCGTGAGGATCGGTAAATGGGCCGGTACACGGGCCGGGTCCCAAGGAGATAGGGCTTTGACCCGGTCAATCCGGGCACCCCGAGCGCTCCGGGCGCCCCGATCAAAGCGGATCCAGAGGATAGACGCTGACCGAGAGCTCTGCGGATCAAAGGCCACGTAGGGGGCGCCCCCAGGCCCTATATAAAGGGCCTTCGACCAAGGCTTCAACACAACTGTTCTCTCAACGCTCCAAAGATCTTCTACGCTCGTGCCTTGCTCCGGACACACTCCAACTCGAGTCGACGACGTTCCGCTGCCCCCAAAGAGTCAATCCACTCCGGACGTCGGTAACGAAGATCGAATTTTTTATTATTAGTGCACTTACTTGTAATAAATTATTGTAAACTGTTTTGTGCGTATATAGAATTGCCCAAAGTAAACGGTCAACGACCGTGGGCCTTGGAGTAGGAGTCGACACAGGCTCCGAACCAAGTAAATCAACTGTGTCTTTGTGCTGTGATCATTTTTATTTTATTTCCGCTGCGTACGTGCTCTTTACGAAAATCCGAACAATTTTCGATATTCACCCCCCCTCTATCGGTTTTCACGATCCAACAAGTGGTATCAGAGCGGGGAAGTTCAAACCTGGTGCAACCACCAGTTTGAAATTTTTTTCGGATTTTTATTTTCTATTTTTTTCCTCCTAACGAATTTCTCGCTAGATATTTCGTTCGTTTTTTTTGTTAAGCGAGGTTGGTGCAACACCCCTCGTTATTTAATTTATCCAGCACTACTAATCCAAGACCTAGTCTTGGAAAATCCTTTAAGTTTTCTTTTTCAGATTCAATGGCTATGCAAGAAGGTTTTAGCACCGCCAGACCTCCACTCTTCAGTGGAGAAGACTTTTCTTACTGGAAAAGTCGTATGGAGGTCCACCTGAAAACTCAGGTGGACATGTGGATCATTATCCAGTCCGGTCTGGAGATCCCCCGAAATGCCGAAGGACTTCCTCAGAGCTACTCCGAATGGGACAACTCCCTAAAATGCAAGATAGAAGCCGACGCAAAAGCAACACAAACCCTACAATGCGGGCTGACAAAGGAAGAGTTGAACCGCGTGGGCCCCTTCAACAGTGCAATGGAGCTGTGGACAAAACTGATCGAGCTACACGAAGGGACTTCAGATACTCGGATCAGTAAGAGGGATCTGCTACTAAACAAACTCTACACCATCAAGATGGCCGACAACGAAACAGCAGCCCAGCTCCACGCACGAATCCAAGAGGTAATGAACGGTCTTCACACAATAGGTCTCAAGGTTGAAAACCGTGACCTAATCAGGTATGCCTTAAACGCCTAGAAACACCTTGTGGGCATCTATGGTAGATGCATACAAGGTCTCTAGGGATCTTTCTAAAATAAAATTAGATGAATTGTTTTCCGAACTAGAACTGCACGAACAAACTAACACCAATGTGGTCGAGAAAGATATTGCTTTCGTTGCAGGTAAAACTGGAAGGACAACAAAGAAGAAGCCTGAACCCAAACCTGAGTCTAACTCAGACTCAGACTCAGAAGAAGAAGGAGAACAAACTAAGCTGGTCCGGCTCGCTCGAAGCTACTACAAGGAGCTGAAGAACCGAACCAACAAACGGAAAATCGGCCGAAGAAAGGACGAACCAGCTGAACCCGCAAACAAGCCTAATGTGACCTACTACGAGTGCAAGAAAAAGGGCCACTACAAGTCAGAGTGCCCTAACCTAAAGGAGACAAAAAGGACGAGAAGAAAAAAGGCACTGCAAGCAACCTGGGACGAATCATCCTCAGAAGAAGAAGAAGAAGAGGCACCCTAGTCCAACCTCCTAGCTCTGACCGCCTCAGATAAAGTCGAGACTGAGTCACAAACAGAACAAGAGGATAGCGAGCTGACCTTCACAGAAGACGGAGAAATTAAGGTAACTGGTTTTAATAGATCGCAATTAAGTGAGTTAATTTCATTTCTTTTCCGAGATTTGGCAAAAGCCAAACTCCGAGTCGAATCCCTCCAACAGGAAGTAAAACTCCTAAAAGAGGAAGCTAACTCTAAACTCTTAACCGAGAAGGTTCAGGAAGGAACTCCTACTCAAGTTGAAAAACTTGAAAAGGAAAACTCCTCCCTGAAAACTCAGGTTAAGGATCTTAGATCAGCATTAGAACGATTTACATCTGGTTCCAAGGGTCATGACATGATCCTTGGAAAACAGAAATCAGTTCTAAATCGATCCGGACTGGGCTATAGAACCAAATCCCGGCAAATATCATACTTTGCTCTACTGAATCAGTCCAGAGGTAATGTTCAGGCATGGGTACCTAAACTATACCTGAACAAACCGACTGGATCAAATCAGTATTGGATCCCCAAGGACAAGATTCACATCTTGCCTAACCATCACCGTGACTTTAGTCCAGGGGGAGCCAAACTGAAAACTATTTTCATTATTAGATAAACTTGTTATTCTTGATTTAAATTGCTTGATTGATTGGTTATTTAATTTCTGCAATATACCATGCTTAGACTTAGGCTAGCTTAAGGACTAAACAAACTTAGCTGAAATTTGACAACATAGTATTCGGTGGAGGTGAGATGATAGTACGTTAGGGAAGCCAATTTGGCGGAACTAGCCGAAGCTACCGATCCAAGACCCAAACTAGTTAGACCAGAAATTTTTCAAAGAATTTTTGAAAATGAAATTTCATTAAAAGGCTTTGTCAAGGAAAGGGTGGATGATCCCATAAGGCTACGGCCAAAGAAGGCCTAGTGCCTCGCCAAGACCTGGAAGCCAATTTCTGAAATTCAAATTCAAATTTTTTGTCAAATTCGAATCTAACACAAAATTTCAGTTATTTGTAAATTTAAACATTTTTGTTAAAATTAATTGTTTTCAAAATTAATTAAGGTTTTAAAATTTAATTGTTTTCAAAATTAATCAAAATTTTCAAAATAATTTTAACTATTAAAACCTGTCTCACAAAACCTATAAGGGTAACGTGATTGAAAACCCTAGATTTGGGTGAGACAGCAGGATTAAGACTAAGTTCGAAATTCTTTTACCTATAGGATGAGATATTCTTGTATTTGCCAAAATCATGGTCAAACCATGATTAATATAGTCAAACCATGGTCAAAGCAGTCAAACCATGATCAAACCAATTTAATCATGGTCAAAAGATGACAAGAAATAAAGCTTGTCCCTTTCTATACAAACCCGGGCGCCCGGGACCACACGGGCGCCCCTCCCCCCCCCCCCCCCCCCCCCCCCCCATAGCTTTTTCGTTCCCCGAGATAGAAAAGCTGCCTTGCCCTTGACCAGGGTGCCCGGAACCACGCGGGCGCCCCCATCAACTCCAACGCAGCAAAAGCTGTAAAGCGCTCTGTTGAGGGCGCCCGGGCGGTCCCGGGCGCCCCCAGCAGCCAAAAGTTACTGCCTTTGGCAGTAGCCCTGACCAGGGCGCCCGGAAGCTCCCGGGCGCCCCCATGAGTTTGCCTATAAAAGGCACTCGAACCTCCTTCACTCCCCACACCAAAATCAACCTTCTTCTCCACTTCTTACTCTTCAAGAAGACCTTACAAGTCCTCTTCTTCAACTATGCCTCCCCGAGCCGTCCGGTATGATTATTATTTTTATTGCATTTAAATTTAATTCATGAAAAATCTTTATTCTTCCTTTAACTCTCTTAACTTAGAAGACGCCGACCGAACCCGGCCAACCTCGGTGCCCAACCTAGTCCCGACCCTAGATTTCCCAATCTAGAGTTATGTAATAGGTTTGCACAAACAATCTACAAGCCTATTAAAACGAGCTATCTCAATAGGCACTTTTTTACCTAATCATGCCATGTCGCCATGAACATCATCAACTTCTATCAATTGGACAATCTTGTCTTCTGCACGCATACCATTAATGAATCTTTATGCGCAGAATTTTACAATAACATTATTTGACAAGATAATCTTATGTTTCACACCACTGTCCAAGGGATCCCTTTGACCATCACCCCTACTCTGTTGAACCGCTTCCTAGGACTGCGACCCTCACAGTCCACATTCTGATGTTATCCTCCTAGGAACCCCCGATTTGATCCTCCCTACTCAGAGATTACCCTAGATACCATTCACTCCTATTTCTTTAGGGCAGACCTCCCCGCAAACAAACGCTTCCAAGCTGTTGAACTTCAGGCCCAGAATTATGCCATGTATAGAGTTCTGGTCCGCTGTATCCTACCACTTTCCACCAGAGACCTAGGGACTATGCGACCCTTTCATGCTTTCCTTCTTTATGCTCTAGTCCATCAACTTGACCTAGACATTGGACTCCATATGTTTCATACCATTCTGCATGCGTCCAGTGTCACGACCCAGGGACGACTGCGCACACCATATTGCCACATCATCACATCCCTCCTTCATCACCACGGTCGGGACATTACCGTTGGTGAAATTTCCACTATGACCGACTTTGACGAAATAGGATTTAGGAACTTTTCCTTAGCGGGTCTAGAGGTGTCGGCCACCGGGGTTCTTAGTTGGAGACGACAGCAGGCCGGAGCACCAGTCGACTCAGACGAGGAGGTTGAGGTCGACGTCGGAGATCTAGCAGCAGCAGCCCGAGCGCACATAGATGAGCCCGCTCCACCGACACTCTACGATCGAGTGACTCAGCTAGAGACACGTGTTCAGAGCCTCCGAGAGGAAGTGGAGGCCAATCACGCCGAAGACATGGAGACAAATCTGGGCTACTACAACCGTTACATGACGGCCCTTCGAGCCGAGAGGGAGGCCAGAGAAGCAGAGTATCATGAGATGATGACCCTATTTCGATCCTGGCAACCAGGCTCCTCCGATCATCCCGGTCCCTCATCTTAGATCTGCTTAGTATTGTACCAGCATTTGACTGCCCCTACTCAGTAGGGTTGACTATGTTTGACTCTTGACTATATTGACTACTTTCTGTTGACCAGTTTATGAGTACTTGTTCCTTTTGCAATTAGGATTGTGCTCTGTAGAATAGATTAATTTTTTTCCCAACTTGATTTAAAATTGGTTTTAAAAAATAATTTTGAAAAACTGTTTTACTTAATCTCAAAATCAGTTTTCATTTTTTTTACTTAGTTTTTTTTGCAAAACTACCCCCTTTAAAAATTAGGGCTTTTTCGAAAATGGACTTAGCCTAGGCCCTAACCCTAAAACTGCATGCACCTATAGACTTAGAAGCCAGCATCTCACAAGCACCTTAGGGTACTTTTGATTGATAACCTAGAAAGGGTTGAGATGCTTAGGTCTTTGCCTTAATTCAAGATGCTTTAAGCCAGTGCATCTGCAGTAATTGGGGCACTAAATACAACTTAAACAGTAATCCAGTTAAATGTCAAGTTTAGAAAATCTAACTTGAACAGAAACACTTAACTTGACTAACCCTAGCAAAAACTACTGTTTATAACAGTTAGTAAGTAGCTAATTGGGTTAGACAGGTCCCTATAGAGAAAATTGATTGATTTAGTGTAAATCTAATTATGAATTGGTTCGGTACAGCAAATTCTTATTAATTTTGCAATCATATTTATCTTGTTTTGATATATGGCAAAGGGGGAGAGATAGGAAAGGAAAGAGAAAATTACTTTTACTTTTTCAAAATTTTTCCTTTATTCAAAAAGGTTCAAAAATATACTTATCCTTTATTCAAAAGCTTAAACTTTTTGACGAAGTACTTAAGTTCTTAAAGCTTTCATTACTTTTACTTTTTCAAAATTTTTCCTTTATTCAAAAAGGTTCAAAAATATACTTATCCTTTATTCAAAAGCTTAAACTTTTTGAAGAAGTACTTAAGTTCTTAAAGCTTTCAAAATTTTGCCTAAGTACTCCAGTTTCAAAAGTTCTTAAAGCTTTCAAAATTTTGCCTAAGTACTCTAGTTTCAAAATTTCTTAAAGCTTTCAAAATTTTGCCTAAGTACTCTAGTTTCAAAATTTCTTAAAGCTTTCAAAATGCTGCTAAGATTTTTTTTACTCAAGCTTTCAAAATTTTGCTAAATACTCTAGCTTCAAAATATTTTTTCCAAGCTTTCAAAATATTGCTAAGTACTCCAGCCTCAAAATTTTTTATTCAAGCTCTCAAAATTTTGCTAAGTACTCTAGCCTTTCAAAAGTTTCTTACTTAAGCTTGTCAAAATTTTGTACTCTAAAGCTTAAGTTTTTCAAAACTGTATTAAGACTGAAATTCTTACTTAAGCTTGTCAAATTTTTTTAAGTACTCTAAAGCTTAAGTTTTTCAAAACTGTATTAAGACTGAAATTCTTACATAAGCTAACATTTTCAAAAAGTTTTCAAGTACAAGTAAAGTTTTTTTTAACCCCACGAATATTTGAAAAATCTAGGGGGAGATTACTTCCAGGGGGAGGGAACAAAAAACTTTTTCATGTTTTGCTTAAACATAACTTTTTGAACTAGGGTTGCATAAATCAAAAAGGGAGAGATTGTTGGTGCAGAATGCACCTAAGTCAAACCCGTGTTTTGATAATGGCAACATAGGTCAAAAGTTAAGTCTTTCTTGTTTTCTAACAAGTTAATCTAGTGTGCAGGAAAAGCCCTAGCAAAGGACTGCTAGGCACTGGCAAAGGAATGCCAGGAAAGAAAGCCCTAGCGAAGGACTGCTAGGCAACTGGCGAAGGACTGCCAGTATCAAGCCCTAGCGAAGGACTGCTAGGCTCCAGGCGAAGGATAGCCTGGGACTGAAGCCCTAGCGAAGGACTGCTAGGCAACTGGCGAAGGACTGCCAGTTTACAAGACCTAACAAAGGACCGTCAGACAAAAGTCCAACCAGAGGAACGGTTGGCATCAGGTAATTTCTCCCGAGAGGAGTAGGTGAGGACGCGTTCCCCGTCGAGGGAACAGTAGGCGTCGGTTCGACCTAGGGCTCCATATTGGAGACCAAAGTCAGAACCAAGACAGCTAAGGCTATATAATCTAATAACTTAATATATTGTTGTGTTTTGTACTAACCCTGGATGCAGGACCGAAGGAACGTGTGTCTGCAGCTCAGAAAGCCTCAAAGGAGAGAGGCAAGAGCTGGGTAGGGCGCCCGGAGCGTCCTGGGCGCCCCCAAGGGCCATACAAAATAGGTAAAGCAAAAAGGGTTCGAATACATACTGGGCCGGGCGCCCCCGCTGCTCCCGCGCTCCCCCTGCGCTGCGGGCGCCCCCATGCGCAACATTGAACCCGAACCCCTCGAAGCCAAGGAGATAGGACTTTGACCCGGTCAATCCGGGCGCCCCGAGCGCTCCGGGCGCCCCGAGCGCTCCGGGCGCCCCGGTCAAAGCGGATCCAGAGGATAGACGCTGACCGAGAGCTCTGCGAATCAGAGGCCACGTGGGGGGTGCCCCCGACGTCCCGGGCGCCCCCAGGCCCTATATAAAGGGCCTTCGACCAAGGCTTCAACACAACTGTTCTCTCAACGCTCCAAAGATCTTCTACGCTCGTGCCTTGCTCCGGAAACACTCTAACTCGAGCCGACAACGTCCCGCTGCCCCGAAAGAGTCAATCCACTCCGGACGTCGGTAACGAAGATCGAATTTTTTATTATTAGTGCACTTACTTGTAATAAATTATTGTAAACTATTTTGCGCGTATATAGAATTGCCCAAGGTAAAAGGTCAACAACCGTGGGCCTTGGAGTAGGAGTCGACACAGGCTCCGAACCAAGTAAATCAACTGTGTCTTTGTGCTGTGATCATTTTTATTTTATTTCCGCTGCGTACGTGCTCTTTACGAAAATCCGAACGATTTCCGATATTCACCCCCCTCTATCGGTTTTCACGATCCAACAGTTAGATCACAATAACACCTTAACTTCTGAACCCTTTGCCATTATCAAAACATAGGTTTGACTTTGGTGCTTCCGGCACCAACAATCTCCCCCTTTCTGATTTATGGCAACATGGTTCTAAAAGTTATGTTAAAATGCATTTTATAGCATATCTAACAACCAAATGTATCTTTAAGGAATACAAAAAAATTCAATTATCTCGCCCCAAAATAAATATTCTCCCCCTGAACATTTTAATGACATGTGGCTATAGTAGACCTTCTAAGTGCTTTAATTTTGACTAAGTGTTCTTCAAAATTTAGCAAAAGCATTTGCACTCAAAAACTTTTTACACTCAGACAAAAAGTTTTGCAAGCCTAAATCTTAAAAAAATTCACTTAAAAAGACTTTGTAAAAAGAATTTTACTTAGGCAAAATTTTGAACCCAAATTTCCCTTAAAACTTTCCACCATGAAAATTTTTTACTTGGGAAAGCATTTGTTTACTAACTGCTTTTTGCACACTTAAAGAATTTCTTGGAACATATTGTGCATAAAAAAAAACATTTTACTTGAAAATTTTTTTCTAGAGTTTTCACTCACACAAAATTTGTTCACTAAGAAAAACTTTACTTAAAACCATTTGCCAAAAGTTTCAAAAGAATTTAGCTCAGACAACTTTTGTTTACTAAGGAAAATTTTCTTTAGGAATATTTTCAAAACAAATGCTCTTAGAAAATTTTGAAATCTTTAAAAATTTTGAAAGCACTTAGAAATACTTAGAAAATTTTTAATGTACTTAGAAAATTTTTGAAGCAATTAGAACCATTTTTAACCACTTAGAAAACATTTTCAAGTACTTAGACATTTTACTTTATTTTTTGAAAAAGTGATAAAAATTTGAAAAAGTTTGCAAAAAAAAATTTTGCTGTTCTCTTTTCTTTCTTTCTCTCCCCCTTTGCCATATATAAAAAAAAATTGATAACAATTATTGCAAGTTAATTTAGAATTAGAAAAAAAATTGGAAATCCGTATTGAACCAACTCTAATGAATTCAAGCAAGAAAAATGACTAAACCAAATTAAATTGATCTTGTTCAGGTCCTGTCTAATCTAGTTAGCTACTTACTAACTATTATGAAACAATAGCTTTCACTAGGGTTTGTCAAGTTAAGTGAACCGATCAAGTTAGATTTTCTAAGCTTGACACTTAACCTAATTGCTGTTCAATTTGTATTTATTGCCCCAATTACTGCAGATGCACTGACTTAAAACATCTTGAATCAAGGCATAGACCTAAGCATCTCAACCCAGTCTAGGTTATCAATCAAAGTGCCCTAAGGTGCTTGTGAGATGCTGGCTTCTAGATCTATAGGTGCATGCAGTTCTAGGGTTAGGGCCTAAGCTAAGCCCATTTTGCGCAAAAACCCTAGTTTTGAAGGGGGTAAGTTTTAAAAAAAAACTAATTTTGAAAATCATTTTAAATTTCAATAACTTGATAAAAGAAATGATTTTTCAAATTGCTAATTTAAAAAATTTTTGAAAAATAAAACAAACAATATAGAATAGTCCTATTCTACTAAGGACAACCCTAACAGATAAATTAAAATATGAGGTAAATGACATAGCAGGTAAATAAATAGTCATACCATGAAGTAGATAACTCAGCAGGTCAATAAATAGATAAACTAGATAAGTAACAAGTCAACTGGTCAGCACAAGGACCAATAAAGTCAGTAAAAAGTCATCCCTACCACGTAGGTAAAAGTCAAATAGTCAGGGGTACAATCAGATAGCAAGGAAACCACTCGAGTCTAGGAGGAAGGGCCAGGGGGAAAGAATGGACCATGCTGCCATGATCGGAGCATGGACATCATCTCGTCGTGTCAGGCCTGGTTCGCTTCGCATTCGGCCCGAAGAGTGTCCATGTACTCGGCGTGATAGGACAGGTTCACATCGTGCTCGGTATGAATAGTGTCCATGAACTCGACATGATGTGCCTCCATCTCCTCTCGGAGGCTATGGACCTCCGTCTGTAATAGCGTCAGGCGCTGATCGGTGGTCGGTGGTGGAGGCTCCTACAGGTGCTCGTGGATCTTGGCTACGTCGACCTCTACCTCCTCGCCCGAGTCGACCTGTTGTCGAGCCCTTTGTCGTCCCTCTATCGTCTCCACGATAACACCCCTGCGACCAAGACATCTATGCCCGCTAAGGAAATGTTCCTCGCCCCTATCTCGTCGAATTCGGTCATTGGGATTACCTCTCCGACAGTGATGTCGCGACCATGGTGATGAAGGAGGGAGGTGATAATGTGACAGTAGGGGGTGCGTACCCGAGAATGGGTGGATATACTCGACGTGTAAGTGATCATCTGGAACATGTGGAGACCAATGTCTATGTCCAGACGATGGATCATCACATAGAGGAGGAAGGTGTGGAACGGTCGCATGGTCGCAACATCACGAGTGGTCAATGGAAGGATACATCAGACCAGAACTCTATAGAGAGCGTAGTCCTGGATGCGGAGATCGACGGACTGAAATCGTTGTACCATCGGGTTTCGAGCATCTCCGTAAAAGTAGGAATAAAGAGTATCCAGGGTGATATGAGAATAGGGGGCATCAAAAGGAAGGACAGTTCGAGGATAACAATAAAAAGTGGACCGAGAAGGTAGTAGTCCAAGAAATCGAGTAAATAACATAGGTGTGATAGTAAGGGGAATGGACTGTACAATAGTAGAGTAACAAAAGTCATCGAGTTTGACCATGTTGTTATAAAACTCAGCACACAGGGTTGTGTTGACTGAGTGAGTACTGTAAACAAGTTGGTCGAGTTGATAAAAGTTAATTGCATCCATAGCAGTAGGGCAGGATTGGGCAAAAAAGTGTCTATTTAAGAAGCTAGTCTTAATCAGTTTATAAGTGGTCTAGGCGAATTTATTAAATAAGACCATGGTAGGAAACCTAGGATCCGGGCATGGCTCGACTTGGGGGGTGGTTTGTGTAACTCGACGTTTTCTAAGCAAGTAAGAGAAATTATGCATTTATTAAAAGAAATAATTGAAAAATTAATCATAAATGCATAATTAAAATAATACCGAGGTGGCATTGTTGTAGTAGGGCGTTTGAGGACAAAGGACGAGCTTTCAGGTGCCTTAGAAGGAGAAGGAGTGGAAGTAGAGTTTGTTTGGTGTGGCAAATGATCATGGGTTGATGGCTTTAAATAGGGTTTCACGGGCGCCCGTGAAGGGGCTAGGGCGTCCGTGATGATTGAGGCGCCCGAGAGCCTCTCGGGTGCCTGAGTCAGGGTGTCAACCCCTTTTGGAAGGTTAACTGCCTTGGAACACGAGTAGGGCGCCCGTGAGGTCTCAGGCGCTCGTGTTGATCGGGGTTTGACCGTTGACCAGTTTGACCGATGACCAAGTTTGACTGTTTTGACCAAGTTTGACTAATTAGTAATTAAGTCAATCATGTCCTAGATCATAGTTTGATGAGTTAATTGAAGTGAAATATTGAAATACTAAAAATCTAAGATTAGTTTTTAGACATCAATGATTTAGTATCAGGAAGCATATAATGTTTTGAAATTTTATTAAATCAGGAAACATCAAGTCCTAGATAGTATAATGTTTTTTAAAAATATGTTAACCAGGAAGCATATTATAGAATCGAAAACTGCAAGATTAACTTTGACATAGGTATATAAGATTTAGTTTAAATTTGTATTAGATTCAAATTTATCAAATAGTAAACTGAATTTGATTTTTGATAGTCGGCTTCCAGGTCTTGGCGAGGCACAAGACCTTCTTTGGCCGAAGCCTTATTTGAGCAACAACCCTTTCCTTGACAAAGCCTTTTACCAAAAATTCATTTTCAAAATTAGTTTTTGAAAAATTCTAGTCTAACTAGTTTAGGTCTTGGATTGGTAGCTTCGGCTAGTTCCACCAGACTAAATAGACCAAGTAGGGTATACTTGACCTTATTAGAAGGGCTTTCCTAACGTACTATCATCTTACCTCCACCTAATACTATGTTGTTCAAATTTCAAATAAATCATTTGTCCTTAAACTATTCAATTCTAAATCCAAGAATAATAAAATTGCAAAACAATAAGCCAGCAATTAAAAAAAATTATCTAAGTCACATCATAATTGGAATAATACTGGATTTTTAAAATCAGTAAGTTTGTGAATTAAATTTTCTAGCATATTAACTTTAACATTCAGAGTCTTATTTTCTTGTTCTAATTTTCTAAAATTTGTCTTAACTAATTTATATGAATCAATCACGTTATTTGAGGTAAATATTAGATTTCAAATATTATAAATCTACCTTTCTCGATTGTTTGTCTAGTACTATTGAGAGTTGCGATTGTTGTAGATGGGAAAGGTCAACTCTTGCGAGTGGGGCACTTACTCTTGTAATGTCCTATTTCGCTGTACTTAAAACATATTATATGATTTTTAAATTTTGGATTTACCATGTTACCATTTGATTCCTGGTCGGGAATCTCCCCCTTGATAATAGCTGTCTTTCTTTTCTGTTTCTTTAACATCTTCTAGTGGTCATGAGCTAATCGGACCAGGTTGGGTCGATCTCCTTCATTGTCTTCTGATTCTGAGTCTGAGTGAGACTCGGGTACTGGTTGAAGCTTCTTCTTTAGTGGTTTTCTTGGAGTTTTCCCTGTAATAGAAACTATACCTTCCTCGACCATTACAGTATCAGTTTGATTATTTAATTGTACTTCTGAAAAAGATTCAAAATTGGTTACTGTTTTTGTCTCAGTCAATTCGTCTTTTGACGCTGGCTCAAATTCGCAGTCAGGTACGAATTCTATCTCATCTTCTGATCCGGAGTCAATTTGAAGTCGGGTGCCAACTCTGTCTCAGCTATTTGAGCTTGAGCCGAGAATGCAAAATAACTTACTTGATTGTCTTCTTCATCCGGGTTCTCTTGATGCAGGTTGATCAATTTTTTCCAAATTTCTCTAGCACATCCGAACGAACCTACTAGTTCGAGTTGTTCCTTGGTTAGGTTACATTGTAGGATTGCAGTTGCCCTTGCATCGGTCTCAATTTGGTTAAGGGCTTGTTCATCCAGTTTGTGTTGGGATCGGGTTCATGTTGACATGGATGCGGGTTCATAATTTTAAAAATTAATTATGTGCAGCGGAAGATTTAGCTTAAATAATTTCTCAAATTATTTAACCACACATCTAAGCATGCAATTTTATCTTGTGTAGACATGAACATATATTTAAAATTTTGCAGAAACGTAAACTAATTTACGTATTACCTCGCGTAACTCGAAGGAAGGGATGAGATCCAACCGTAAGCATCCCTTGGAAGCTCCGCCTCTATTCGCGTCCACGCCGAGTATTTTCGGGATGACTTTGCAAAGCCACGAGTTTCGTGTTCTCGAGAACTACTAGATTCTCCGAGAACGCGACGAGAAAAACCAAGAGAGAAGTCGGAAGACTAACCACAAAAGGATGGCCGCCTGGTGCTCCTTCTTGGGGTTGGTTGGCGCACGGCAAGAAGGGGAGAAGAGAAGGAGAGAAAGAGAGAGAGAGAGCCTATGCCTTCATCTCTTCGATTATCACCCAAGCCTTGCCTTGGGTCCTTTATATAGTGGCCTCTCAACCATCAAGCCTCTCAAATATGGAATAACTTATTCCATCATGCCAAGTTTGATTTTATATCATGGTTAAAATCATATTTTAATTCATGACAAAAATCAATCAAGTCTCTTCTCTCTTATGGAATAAATTTCCTTATCATGGTAAATCAATCCATGATTGATTTTATAAAATAAACCAATTCATGGTTCATTTTAATTTCCATGAAAAATAAACCAAACCTTGGTTTAAAAATTTATATCATCCATAATTTTATAAAACAAACCACACTTGGTTTATTTTATAAATTGAACCAAAAACATGGTTATCTCCCTTTGTTGTGGTCGGCCAAGCAAAGAGGATGGAGGCCCTCTTTGGGCGGCCCATCCAAGCTAAGCCCCAATGAATTAAACTTATTTAATTCATCTATTAAGTATTCAAAAGACTTTAGCCATTTTACGCTTCCGATGCGTCTCTGAAAAATTCAGATTCGACTTATCGTTTGACTCAACCAAACTTAATCTCTCTTGATTGGAAAATCTAATTTTCAACTCGTTTTAAATCTCTCGGATTACTCGTAGTGCGTGTGACTAAATAGGCTTTCAATTTATGTTGGTGATCTATAATTAATCAATTATAGAACGATCATGAGTGGCACCTAGTAGTACATCATGATCCCCAATTAATCGAAAGATGTTGACCTCAGAAACAATTCTGAAACCCTTAAGCAGCTATAATGAATCGTGCCCCATTCTCTTCACCATCTTATACCCACTTGGTTCAGGACATGGTCTAAGTGTGACAGTCCCCACTAGGCTGACTACGTCACACCTAGCCTAAGTAGCGTTTTCTCGTCCTACGGATTCTAATTACTCTCATGTATTTAAGAGATTCATACCTGAACATGTCATGATCTGGCCAGAGGCTTCGAGTAACAATCCGATGATAGGCCTCGGGTATACATCTCCTCGCAAGGAGTGGTGAATCCTTTGTACGCTGTTCGAACATCTTCGGGCACTTCGGCTTATACCCAATCATCCTGGGTTCACACCTCCTTGGTGATGCTTGCTTAAGATGTCAAAGTATAAGTCTCCATGACCAAGATGACTTGAACACCGCAAGTCAAAGGAACATCGCACTTAAGCTGCAGTAAGAACTTCACTGGCATATCTGTAGGGACAGGGTGCATGTTGACATGAATGCGGGTTCGTAATTTTAAAATTAATTACGTGCAGTGGAAGGTTTAGCATAAATAATTTCTCAAATTATTTAACCACACATCTAAGCATGAAACCTTATGTTGTGTAGACATGATCGTATATTTAAAATTTTGCAGAAATGTAAACTAATTTACTTGTTACCTCGCGTAACTCAAAGAAAGGGACGAGATCCAACCGTAAGCGTGCCTCGGAAGCTCCGCCTCTATTCGCGTCCACGCCGAGTATCTTCGGGACGACTTCACAAAGCCACGAGTTTTGTGTTCTCGAGAACTACTAGATTCTCCGAGAATGCGACAAAAACCAAGAGAGAAGTAATCACATCAGAAAAACTCACCACCAAGGTTGGTCGGAATCAAAATTTCGCCGAGGAGGAGGAAGATGACTTGCGCCCAATCCCAAGGTGATGATGGCCAGAGAGGAAGATCGTCCCAACGGAAGAACTTCGTCGCCTCGGTGCTTCTCCTTGTGCTCGCGGCAAGAAGAAGGGAGAAGAGGTGTGGCCAGCCAAGAGGAAGAAGGGAGGAGAGGGCTAGAGAGCCTATGCAAGAATACTTGGATTATTTCGAATTATCTCCAAGCCTTGCCTTGGGTCCTTTATATAGTTGCCTCTCAACCGCCAAGTCTCTTTTTTCTTATGGAATAAATCTTCATAAGAAATTTATCATATAAATTTTCTATGACTTATTCCATCATGCCAAGTCTTGATTTTATATCATGGTTAAAAACATATTTTAATTCATGATAAAAATCATCCAAGTCTCTTTTTTCATATGGAATAAATTTTCATAAGAAATTTATCATATAAATTTCTTTATATAAATTTCTTTATCATGGAAAATCAATCCATGATTGATTTTATAAAATAAAATAAATCAATCCATGGTTCATTTTAATTTTCATGAAAAATAAATTTCTTTATATAAATTTCTTTATCATGGTAAATCAATCCATGATTGATTTTATAAAATAAAATAAACCAATCCATGGTTCATTTTAATTTCAATGAAAAATAAACCAAACCTTGGTTTATATAAAAAATTTATATCATCCATAATTTTATAAAACAAATCACACTTGATTTATTTTATAAATTGAACCAAACAATTTGGTTCCCTCCCTTTGTTATGGCCGGCCAAGCAAAGAGGGTGGGGACCCTCTTTGGCCGGCCTATCCAGGCCACGCCCCAATGAATTAAACTCATTTAATTCATCTATTAAGCCTTCAAAAGACTTAGCCATTTTACGCTTCCGATGCGTCTCTGAAAAATTCAGATTCAACTTATCGTTTGGCTCAAGCAAACCTAATCTCTCTTGATTGGAAAATCCAATTTTCAACTCTTTTTAAATCCCTCGGATTACTCGTAGTGCGTGTGACTAAATAGGCTTTCGATATATGTTGGCCGCCTATAATTAACCAATTATAGAACGATCATGAGTGGCACCTAGTAGTACATCATGATCCCCAATTAATCGAAAGATCAACAGTTGACCTTAGAATCAATTCTGAAACCCTTCAGCAGCTATAATGAATCGTGCCCCATTCCCTTCACCATCTTATACCCACATGGTTCAGGGCATGGTCTATGTGTGTCTGTCCCCACTAGGCTGACTACATCATACGTAGCCCAAGTAACGTTTTCTCGTCCCATAGATTCTAATTACTCTCATCTATCTAAGAGATTCATACTCCGAACATGTCATGCTCTGGCCAGAGGCTTCGAGTAACAATCCGACGATAGGCCTTGGGTATACATCTCTTCGCAAGGAGTGGTGAATCCTTTGTAGGTTGTTCAAACATCTTCGGGCACTTCGGCTTATACCTAATCATCCTGGGTCCACACCTCCTTGGAGATGCTTGCTTAAGATGTCAAAGTATAAGTCTCCATGACCAAGATGACTTGAACACCGCAAGTCAAAGGAACATCGCACTTAAGCTGCAGTAAGAACTTCACTGACATGTCTATATGTAGACTACCATATGAAGTTTTACAGCCAGTCACTCCAATGAACTAGTTCCCTTAACTAGCATCCCAATGTCACCATCCAGTGAGAATCAGCTGATTCGAGAATAACCCATGCTAGTCTCAACAGAATTGATAGTGTCTGTATTTATCAATTCATCGACTAGGGACAATTTCAATACTTCACAATTGCACATGTAGAGATAATCACTAGTTGAAAATTCATCACAAATTCTCTCATGTTGTGAATTGTATTGCGGACATTTAGTAAATGAGTTTAAGATCTCAATCAAAAACATAAACATGTATACTCAAATAGTGAATATTCATTTATTAAAATAAATGATTACAATCATAAGGAGATTGCCTTAGGACACTTTTCTCATATCACTAACAAACTCCCACTTGGCCTAATGCCAATCGCTACGATATCCAATACCACAGGCTCTAACATGACCCTCAAACTTGCTTTTAAGCAAGGCCTTAGTTAAAGGATCCGGTAAATTCCTTTCAGTGGAAATTTTCTCAATTTGTATATCATTCCTACTTATAATCTCTCTGATCAGATGATAGCGGCGAAGCACATGTTTGGATCGCTGATGAGACCTTGGTTCCTTTTCTTGTGCAATAGCTCCATTGTTGTCGCAATAAATCGGTATTGCTTCATCAATGGTTGGAACCACACCAAGTTCTGAGGCAAACTTCTTGATCCAAACTGCTTCCTTTGCTGCTTCCGAAGCTGCAATATATTCCGCTTCCGTGGTAGAATCCGCTACGGTGTCTTGGTTGGAAATCTTCCAACTTATTACACCTTCATTCAAAATAAATACGTATCCAGAATGAGATTTGGAGTCATCCTTATCTGTCTGGAAACTGGCTTCTATATACCCACGTATTACCATATCTCCTTCTCCATATATTAGTAACACATCCTTAGTTCTTCTTAAGTACTTGAGGATTGTCTTGACAGCCGCCCAATGATCCATTCCTGGATCAGGCTGGTATCTGCTTGTGACACATAGAGCATACGATACATCGGGCCTAGTATATAACATAGCATACATGATAGATCCTATCGTGGATGCATAAGGAATCTTATTCATGCAAATCCTCTCGTCTTCTGTGCGCGGACACATAGACTTCGAAAGGTTGATCCCATGCCTGATGGGAAGGTAACCTTTCTTGGATTCTGACATGCTAATCCTTTTTAGTACTCGGTCTATATATGTAGACTGAGAAAGACCAAGAAATTGTTTTGATCTATCTCTATAGATTCTAATCCCAAGGATATAGGTTGCTTCTCCCAGGTCTTTCATGGAGAAAGTTTTGGACAATCAAATTTTAACTGACTGTATGACTGATATATCGTTTCCTATAAGTAATATGTCATCGACATATAACACTAGGAATACAACTGTACTCCCACTAACCTTCTTATACACACAAGGTTCGTCAGGATTTTGTGAGAAATCAAACTCTTTGATTGTCTCATCAAAACGGATGTTCCAACTCCTGGAAGCTTGCTTTAATCCATATATGGATCGTCGAAGCTTGCATACTTTGGTTTTATTAACCGATGTGAAACCTTCAGGTTGTATCATGTATACATCCTCAAACAAGTTTCCATTAAGGAAAGCTGTTTTCACATCCATTTGCCATATCTCATAATCATAATGAGCTGCTATGGCCAGGAGCATCCGAATGGATTTATGCATAGCTACTGGCGAATAGGTTTCGTCATAATCAATTCCTTATTTCTGACGATATCCTTTTGCCACTAATCTAGACTTAAAGGTATCAACATTACCTTCCATGTCGGTTTTCTTCTTGAAAACCCACTTGCACCCTATGGGCTTAATCCCTTCAGGTGGGTTAACCAAGTCTCATACTTGATTTTCGTACATGGAATCCATTTCCGACTTCATGGCTTCAAGCCATTTATCCCTTTCTGAATTTTTCAGAACATCTTCATAATTGATAGGTTCATCATTGCTAATGAGTAACACGTCGTTCGATTCACTTATGAGAAATTCGTATCTCTCTGGAATATTGCGTGTCCTATCAGACCTACGAAGAAGTGGTGTTGTTTTAGGTTCAACTGATAGCTCATCATTATGAGTTATTGGTTGTGGGTCTAGACTAGGTGTCTCTGTAATGTCTATTGGAGTTCCTTGAACTTCTTCAAGTTCAATGCTACTCCCACTATTTTCTTGAAAAAGAAATTCTTTTTCTAGAAATACAGCATGCCTTGAAACAAACATCTTTTGTTCCAAGGGATGATAGAATTGGTAACCTTTCGTTTCCTTAGGGTATCCAATAAATAGACATTTATCAGACTTAGCATCCAATTTGTCTGATACAGTCCGCTTCACATAAGCAGGACAACCTCATATCTTTAGGTGAGATAAATGAGGTTTCTTACTATTCCACGTCTCATATGGAGTATTAGAGACTACCTTGGTCGGGACTCTGTTTAGCAAGTAAATAGCTGTCTTAAGCGCATAGCCCCAAAAGGATTTTGGAAGAGTTGCATGATTCATCATAGATCTAACCATGTCCATCAAGGTTCGGTTACACCTCTCAGATACACCATTATGCTGTGGTGTATATGGCGGAGTCCATTGAGACAATATCTCATTGTCCCTAAGATAATCTTGAAACTCTTGACTTAAGTATTCACCACCCCGATCGGATCGAAGTATCTTAATACTTTTGCCAAGCTGTTTCTCTACTTCACTTCTGAACTCTTTGAATTTCTCAAAATTTGTGTTTTATTAAGAACACATACCCGAATCGTGAGTGATCATCGATAAAGGTAATGAAGTAGCTATAGCCTCCTTGTGCAAGAGTTGACATTGGTCCACATACATCAGTATGTATTAGACCAAGATTCTCCCACTTGTTTATCTTTTCCGGAAAAGGGTAATTTGGTCATCTTGCCTTTTAATCATGATTCGCATGTATCAAATGAACCGGGTTCAAATGATTCCAGAATTCCACATCGGTGTAATTTGGTCATGCGTTTCTTACTTACATGGCCAAGATGACAATGCCACGTATAAGAGTCTATTTGATTATCTATTCAAGCACGTTTGTTGCTAACTTCGATATTGAAAATGTCACCGGATAAATCTAATGTGTAGATACCATTGCACAAAGTTCCGGTCCCACAAAGAACACCATTTAAAGTTATGTAACAACAATTGTTACTAAAAGTTAAATGGTAACCTTTTTCATTTAAGCATGAAATAGATACAATGTTCTTTATTAACGAAGGAACAAAATAACAATTATCCAATTCTAAGACAAGTCCAGTAGGGAGCTTTAGCAAATATGTTCCGATGGCAACAGCAGCAATCTTTGCTCCATTTCCAACTCGCAAATTCGCTTCTCCCTTGACAAGTCTTCTTCTATTCCTTAGCCCTGTATGTCATTACATATATGTGAGCTACACCCAGTATCAAGTACCAGGTGTACGAGGAAATAGAGTGACATTCAATAACGAAGATGCCTGAAGAGGATGGGGCATCGGATGCCTTTTCTTCAAGGACTCAAGATAAACCTTGCAGTTTCTTCGCCAGTGGCCCTCCTTGCCACAGTGATGGCAAGTGCCTTTTGGTGCCTTTTCAATCCTTTTGTCCTTAGTTAACTTATTGGTGTCCAAAATGGAACCAAATTCAGAGAAGACATGATCAGGTGATTATCCTAGAAATACAAATTGAGGTTATGTGATGAGAAGAATGCATCAATATACATTAATTAAATCCTATTTATTTTTCGAATTGAATAACCCTTTTTATCAATTCGGGAGATCGTAGGAACATCTCCAAATAGGTTGATATCCAACCATAGATAAGAACAACCATGGCTGGGCCATCAAGTTATTCTTAGCTATGAGGTAGGTAATTATACCGATTACATATTACATATATGTAACTATCACATTATGCTATCAACTAATTGAATGTTTGCATAAATCATTGGGTTGTAACTCATTAACAAGTATGCAACAATTATACATAGCACCCAACTGCACCTCTCTTTACATCGACCTTGGCTGTGGCACAACAAATCGATGCTCCAAGCTTAAGGCTGACCCATTAATCAAGAAATAGTTTTAATATGGTTGGAGCTCATTCAACCGTTTAGTCAGGCTTGGATGTGTCCAACAACCAAAACTAAGGATTGACCTCTGACTCCAACTATATTAATCATAAACTAATTCCATGGTTTGAACATGTTGAGGTTCAAGCCGGGCATGGATGTGTCCATCAACCCAAACGAGAAACAAAACTCCGGTTCTAACCATATTAATGGAAGGTGTTGGCCTTAATATTTTGTAAGGGGTTTTT